>JXCR01012886.1:104086-122209 GCA_002079205.1 Phalaenopsis hybrid cultivar | reverse complement strand
ATATATATATATATTGATCAGTAGTCTTTTTAAAAAATTTAATTGACTAGAAGGCTACAAAGATTTATAATCAACTAAAATTATTAATTAAAAAAATAGAATAAAAAACATTAAATTATTTTTAAATGATGTTTTAATACAAACAATAATATTTAATTCTTACCCCAACTCTTAATATCTTAAGACTGTGTGATTAGAGTTATCAAAACGATTTCTTTTTTATTAACTCGTGTTTGTCTCACTAGACAAACAAGTCAAATAAAAACACACTTTTTTGTTTGAAATATAAACAAACTAAACACGAATTGTGATACTTTTTAATGAGTCGGACACTTGCTAAGTCTAAATTCGCTCGTATTCGGCTAATTTATACTCCTAATTGCGGGCGTCCACTACAATTAAAATTATATCAAATTTATTTATTTACTTAATTATTTTGTCTACGAAGACTTAAACTCACATTTTTCAGCACTAATCTCGAATTTCAGCATAACATTTTGGTTAGGAGCCATTATAAATCGGATTCAAGTTTCCTCACCGGAGGTAGAGTCAAGTTCGGGTCACCTCCCACGCATAATTCTGCGGCCCTCAGCCTCGCCAACGAAGGCCAACGCGGAATAAACGGCCAGCTGTCGCAGGATAAGCTCACCGAAATCAGCAGTACATCAAGATGACTCGAACCCACGATCCGCCCCAAGTCACGAAATAACCGGAAAGCTAGGGCTTCTTTTCTTAAATGCCCCCTCGCTCCGTTTTCCTTAACGTCGTTAGTCACTGAGCTCTCCTATATAAACGAATTAACGGTGTCGGTTGTGTCCGCGATGAACGGAGAACCGAGGAAAAGCGGGCACGCCGGTGGAGGAGGAGGGCAAAAAGGCTGAGCCCAGCCTAGAGGGGAAAAGATATAAGGGCTGAGGAATCGGGGAATACTAGTTCCGATCCGAATCCCTTGCAAGAAATCGAGCTTTTCTGAGATCCAGGGTAGCCGAAAAGGGTGAGAAATTACTGGCATTGTTTCCTTTCTCTCCGATCTGTTTGGTTTTCTGTTGTACAAAGATGGTTGAGTTTATTTCCAGCGGAATGTTGTTCTGCTTTGTCGGATTGGACATCATTGTGTTGGTTGAATGGGTGATTGAGAGGGGAGGGGTTTTCAGGCTGTTCTCTTCCGTCTAGTTGTTTTGTACGGATTAGGGTATTGATCGTTTCAGAATGCAGATCGAGTGTTTGCTCGCCTGGTTTATGATGTTTTTATGCATTTGAGTTGTTTTGGTTAATAAAGCTCGTTTCCTTTTGTAATGTGTATTGTTTCTCCGGCGAAGTTATTCGTTTGTGTAAGATAATGAATTGCACAGTGGAGCTCGATTCCCGTTTTTTTTTTCTTTTTCGTATGCTTGATTTGAGTTTTTGCTTGTTTGCTGATGAGATTAATTGTTTTGGTGGTGAAATCTGAAAGCTTGATATTGTTCCTCTCATTTATCGTGAAGACCGTATATTATATTTATTTTATCTACGTTGTTTATTTATTCCACTTCTTGTTTGAGAAAGCGTTTTTTATTCTTAACTTTAATGGTTCATTATGCTTAAGTTTAAGCTAATCAATAATATTTAGACGTTGGTTTGTTAGCTTTTAACTGGGTTTTCGTAGGATTTTCTTGAGCTTCGAATTTTTTTGATTTGGCGCATGCATGTTATTATGCAAATATCCAAGCTCACTTTCATCCGTCCATATGGTTCCGCTGACTTAGTTTGTAACTTTGTATGACCTTTTGCTATACATTTTCTTACGCCTTTCTTTGTGTTTCTATGAATAATTCAACTTGCAATTTATTGTGAGTTTTTAGCATAGGGCTGTGCTTACTTTCATCCATTTATATGGTTTCTTTGAAAACTCAGATATCCATAGCGTTCGGCTCTTGCTTTTTACGATATATTGTTAGAACCGTGTCTTTATGCGTTCTTTACATTTAATAAAGCTTCATTTATCCATCCATTATGATGTACTTGCAAGATTGTCCGTCTATTATTTGGTTTGGCTTTTATTCCTTTGTTTCGTGACTGTTTTAATGGATCTGTATTTTTTTCCCATTCCTTTGCTGATGTGGTTTGAATTAGCGTTTCTATAGTATGTTGCTGTAATGATATGCTAATGAGAAAAGTGTGAACAATAATAGTTGTTGAATAAGCTGTTTAACCCTTCAATCAAATGACAATGTAAATACCAGAGGATTAAGTATATAAGTCAAAGTATTCAGATTGTATTCAGAAAGTCCTCGATTGACATGTCTAGGAATCTAGAAGTTCTCAAATCGGATTAGTAATTTATGGGTTTATTTATTTATTTACCATCTCCATTAATCTTAGCGTGTGAAATTCACAGGTTTCAAGCTTAGACATTCTAACTTCTCCTCCATGGCTTTTGTAGCTTGATTCAAAAGGAAACTTTGGCCATGCCTACATATGAAGAGTCGGAGGACAATGTTATTTGCTCTTCCCTTGGTAACCTCAAGTGTACGGATGATCAATCATCCCTGCCATGTGAAACATCCATATCTCATGAAGGTATGGAAGGGAGTCCTGATCGAAAAGCTTATGTTAGAATTACAAATTCAGAATATGGAGAAAAGGAAAGCAGTGCAGCCTCTCCTATTGGAGTCCGTGTGTCTCCACATGAAAAGTTTCTACAAGATAATGAAGCAGCAAATATTCAAAATCTTAGTGTTGAAGACGGGACTCTGAAGGAGACATTGGACAATGTGACGGAGTCATCTGAGCAGGATACAATTCTAGACTCTTCTTTGCAGTTTACTGCTAAAGCTGGTAATCATAGTGTACATTCCAATCACACTGTTTCTCAACCAATTGCCCTCGCCACTGAGAAGCGTGCTTGTCCAAGTGAGCAGAAAAAGCTTTCAAATTTGAACCTTGATGAGTTGCCAGATAATGTGAAGAAAACTCAGGTTCAATCATCATTTACTTTATTTCTCTCACCTTAAATTTTTTTTATATTAAGGTTTCTATTTTGTTTTGTTGGAATCTGAGTGCTAAAAGAAACCTCATCGTTAAAAAAATGTCCTTTTTTGTGTGTTGTATTGAGACAACTGGGACTATAATAATTTTCTTGATTATATAAACCACGATCTTTCTTTGATTTTCTCGGTTGTTTTCTTTTCTTCGCCCCACTACCACCCCCCAATCTTCTCCTACCTGTTGATGCGATTCTATATTTGGATTTTAATCGGAAAAAATTACAACTTTCATTGTATTTGCTATGAAACTATGAACTCTTAAATTATAACTTTCATTGTATTTGCTATGAGACTATGATCTATCCCATGTTGGCTGACAGACCATAGATTTTGGGCATGATATGTTATATCCGAATGCATTAGAGTCATTCATAGATGGTGATATTCTGCACCAGAGAAGATTATTTCCATTTTTGATATGACACATTTTTATATGTTTTTTTAGGCTAAGAAAAATGCATTACTGATCCGGAAGTGCTTATTTTGTGATCTACTGTAGGCTAAGTTATACATTGATTCAAGGAAACCCCTTCAGCCTGAAAATGCAAAGCATGTTGATGAAGAGGATGCTTGCTCTATCGCTTCATCGTATCCTTTTGGGATTGTGTTGATCTGGTTTTGTCATGTCAATTATTTTTTGTAAACGTTGGTAGTTTTCCCTGAACCATGCATAGTACTTCAGCTTCTTTGAGGGCATTTAAAAGTAGAACCACGGTTGCATCCACACCTACTTTCAGATGCAGTGAACGAGCTGAGAAACGTAAAGAGGTAGTTTAATCATTAACCTTGTTCATCATATGATGCTTTTTGTTACCTTTAAGCTCACCCAAGCCATTTCTATTTCTGTTTTGGCAGTTCTACACAAAATTAGAGCAAAAACATCAAGCACTTGAAGCGGAGAGGAATGAATTTGAAGCTCGAAAAAAGGTTAGTTTTCCATTGAACATATCGGTTACATTATTCCAGTTAAAGTTAATTTATGTTTCTTTAATTTATCTCCTTTTAAACTACACTATAAAGCTAATGTTTTTTTATTCCAGGTCATTTTTTTCTATCTGACATCTAGTTTTTTTTTCATATTGCAGTTAATATGATCATTTAACGGGTAAAGTTAAATTTTATGTATCACCAAAATCATTTTATTTATTAAAAGATCTGCTGGTTTAATCATTGAACTATAGAAGCTAGTGCTTCTTTAGGTTGTGTATATGATGCGTGCTTTGAAATCACAAATGTGCAAGTAGGAAATTAGAGAACTTTCCCATGTATTAGGATGTTCATCCCATGTGGTAGAGCACTAGGTAGTGGTCCGACTCTCCTGCAACAATAACAAAATATGTTGGGCTACAGGTGGCATTAAAGCACAAGTCACATTTTTACAACTTTAGGTTGAACTGTAATGAATAAGCTCACAGGTTTGTTCCTTTTGTTGGGATCCATATACTTTTTTTTATCTTCTATTTTTTTGGCACTACATTAGAGGTGGTGTGCTGATTGCCGTCTGGCTGCAATCTCGATTGAGTTTTCTCTGTGTTGTAGTAACTGGTGCACTGGCTAGAAAATTTAGTGCGCATTATCATTAGTTTGGGATTTGGGTGGGTGATACCGTTCTAGGGCTCTTAGACGGTCTTTATGAAGCAGATTTAGCGGGGACGTGGTTCTGGAATTCCAAGGGAATGATAATATGCAAGTTCAATGACGTTTGGATTGGGATATGCATCGTTTGTTGGCTGTCCCAGCTGAAAATAGTGAAGAGTGCTCTGAATAATGTAAGAATGACGAGGAGATTCACCACATGTTACTGCAGATGCTATAGATACGCCACTTGCAAAAGGAAGATGATACAATACTTCTTAAGATAAACAACACATATTACATACTCCAGCAAACACAAAATAAAACAAAAGTAACAAGTTATAAATAGTTCCCTGATAGAAAATAACTTAGGTAGAAATAAGAAAATAGGAAGGAAATCATAAAAGGGAAAAAAAAAAACAAATAATTGTAAGTCGGTTGCCCTATTAGGGGTTGTCTGCGATCCCGGGGAACCTGCAGACTGCAGAATTCCACGAAAACGGGATCCTATGATCCTGTCATTAACGCTCCCGCCTCTGGTTAACATCATGATATTTATTGTTATCAAACCCAAAACTAGATTACTTTATCTCACTGTGCTACAGTGTCGTACATTTTGGTTTTTTTCCGATTTATTAATAATAGTCCAACTATATTTAATAAATTAAATAACGTAGAAATGGTTTTTCACATTGTTTTATTCAGTTTGAAAAACTGCAATTTTCATTTTTTTATGTAAATTTCTGTGATGGGCAGAAATATAAGTGAATTTATTAAGGTTTTGGGTCCCTAAGCCTATGCTTTTTTTAAGAAGAGATACACCATCAATTGGACAGTGTAAAAGGTTTATTAAATTTCAAAACTGAAGAAAAACGAAATCAAACATGGCCGGAGTTATGTTATTTGTATAAATAATATTTTCATTTTATTTATTTTATGTGTTTCAATGTTTGAAACAATTTTATAGAGTCGATTTATTATTATTATTATTTTTTAGAACTCTATTTTTAATTTTTTTTCTATTAAATTTTTCTTTAAGATATTTCTTAAAAATCAAACTAAAGAAAACATAATCTCTTTCATTTGTGAATCAAATTCATCTAACAGTACATCCATGACCTTTTTAACTTGGATGGGCCTGCTATTTGAATTCACCGTCACTCGATCTAATGGTTGCCTTGCTTGAAAATCTATGCTTTTGGCGATGAAGCAAACTAACTGATATTGAGTCATCTTAGCTGTTGAATACTAATTTTCTTGAGGGCTTGATTCGGTTAAAAATAAACCTGAGCGGTATGAATTTTCAGAATATTTGATGAATTTTATCATTTATATTAATTTAGAAATGCCACATATTTTGTTGTGTGTTTCATGTGTAATATTATGCATGATAAGGCATGGCATTCTATCTCTGTATTTTAGTGAAAACTTTCTTAGTAGTATACCTATGCCTTAAAAAATGATGCTTTTTTAACTTCCACATTCAGTTGGCAGCTATCCAGGCTGTTTTTCTATAGGAAAAATAAACTATGCTGAAACCCTGGTTATATGATTTTTAGTTGGCGATTTCTTCTATAATCTGTCATATTTGACCAGCATTTTACAAGTTAAATTCCTTGTTGCCTATAGTTCTAATGTATGGTTTTTTATTAGTATTCATATACTGTTTAGCAATCAGGATGGACATGAAAGGCAATAAATTTTAAGGGCAATTACAAATATAACGCCCGATTCCTATATATTTACATATCTAACACAAATGTTTCATATCACATGAAAACACCACTATTTTAACTTTTAAAAATGAAATACACTTTTTCATGCATAAGTAAGTTGGCATATATTTAAAAATTGAAGTTTAGGTGTCAGATATGCTAATACTATGAATCGAGTGGTATGTATGTAAACTTTGCAAGTGGACCAGTGTTTTTTCTGATGATTTTCTTGTGCACATGTGATTGTGCTCATCTGTTTTACATTCAGGTTTTGTGCGTTTTATGTGCTTGTGCATTGAAGGGCATATAAAGACATTAATGCACTACCATAATGCCATTTTTGGTTTTTACTACTGATATATTTATTCTACGTGTTGCCACTTAACATTAAGGGTTTGTTTGGGACAGCTGCAACTTCTCAGCTTTTCAGCTGTAGCTGCAGTGTCTCAAGAAGGTGCTGCGGGAAGGCTGAATGCCTGTTTGTTGCAGCTGTGTGAAAACAGCTGTGGGACAGCTGTTTCTAGAAAAAATGATAATTCTGCCCATGTTTAGTAAAGTTGTTTAAAACAGAACTGTGACAGTCACGTATTTAGTACTTCAGTAGCCAAACAGTTCATAGAAAGATAAACAATTATATAGATGTTATAAAAAATAGAAGTAAAGTGCATAAACTTTTTTGGCAATTTACATGAAATAAAAGTTTCAAATCTCAAGGTGGTCAGTTATCTTTCAAACTATTATATTCCATTTACCTACCTTTAATTGCACATAACACATAAAAAATTGCTCAATAATAAGTGTGAGCTTCAACCACCTCAATTGATAAAATTTAGAAAATGATTGCAAAGTTCATGGGATGGAATTTGTGCATTAACAATCAACATTTTATAAATAGGCTTAGTAATAAATTATATAACTACTTTCCAAATTAATGCAACTTCAACATTTCTTGGCTGTACCAAACGCCCTTCTGAAGAAGCATGAATAAATTCGTCTTCAATGAACCAGATTAGCCAATCTTACCTAAATCTCTTTTTTCAAACCTCTTATTAAAATTTAACGAGAACACAACAAGTTGAAGCTGCTTACTTGAAGTTGAGGTACTGTCCAGCAGCAAAGAGAACGATGCAATACCATGGAGGCCAAGAGATTTGAGCAACGGAGAAAAGGGAGAAGATTTGCATGATCTTGAAAGCGTGGGAAACCTGTGCTATCCAATGCGAAGGGTCGATCCCCTTGCCGCATAGATTCACCCATGCTTGCGGGTAGTTCCAGAGAAAGTAGTAGAAAGGGAACGGCGACATCGAGCCTACCATTGCTGCCGCCGCCGCCATCGCTGTCATTCACATTTTTCTTTTCAGTTTGAAAATGAACTTGAAAGGTAGAATGGGGGAGGGTTAAAGAAGATGGGAGGAAGGTTACGAGAGAGAGCCCCAGCGCCATCTTCTTCGACTCTCCTGCTCGTGTCTCTCTATCGAATCAAAGAAGATGGGGGGTAACACGTAAAAATGCTATCCTCGAACGCGGGCCACAGAGTCGAACCCGCGGCCTGCGTTCAATTAAAAATTGCTGGGAGCAGCCGCTAGATGCTATTTCAAATGGCAAATTTTCGCGTCCCGAACCCGCGACGCGGAATGGAAACGCTCCCAAACAGAGCCTAAGTTTGACGTAGTGCTTCCTCCCTCACTGTTGGATCAAAGTTTTGGTATCGAAGGCAGGAGTAAATGCATTGATAATAGACCAACAAGGTCATTTTATTAATAGTCATTAAATTGAAGGTACTTGCAAGTTCTAATCCTTACAGAATAATGAGTTATTCATATATTCTCCATTTCATAAATTGTTGTTTTCAATCCTATGGTACATAAAGAATCACAAAATCTAACTCATTTATTATGTAGTTTTAACCTCTATCAAACATTTTAGTATTGAAGTATCCATGGAGTTACCATCATCTATATTGTGTCCATAACATCACCTTCATCTGAATCTTGTACGTCCAATGCATCACCTTGATATGCATTGTGTATGTCGACATCATCATTTTGATCAATTATTAAATCAATGGAAAGATCATGTATTAACTAACCCCACATCATCTTTATTCTCATTGTAATTTGTCGATAAAATCTTTTTGGAAGCAATAGACAATAAATGACAGAAGACTGTGATAAGAAAGAGACTAGCTTTCAAAGAGATTATGACAAACAAAATATTTTACTTCACTAGCACAAAACAGCACAACCTAAATACATAAAAGATAAACACCTACAGTTAGAGAGGTAGCAGATCTCTCCAAAACCCTAACCCTAAGATTCAAGACAACAATCATACATCTTCCATCCCTAAATATATTATATCACATTTATACCCCACAATAATAACTGACAAATGACAAAATGTCATTTTAATCTTGCAACTAACATAGGTTTTTAAATTATATAGCGACAACGCCGGTTTAAAAAAGTGTTAAATAGATATGGGTTTCTCATTTGGGAAGAAAACAAGATTACATTGTGCTAGAATAAAACCATAAGGAATCTTATGATGCAAAGAGGAGAATAAATATCCATTACAGGATCTACTAGTAAGGAAACAAATAAAACTAGAATAAAAGGGAAAAAAAGTAAATAAAAGAAACTCAAAGCAATTAATGCATAATTTTGCATATTAATATTCTAATATCCTAAAACTCCCTCCCAAGTTGAAGCCTAGATGTCAGTCATATTTAACTTGGATTTGAAATCATCGAACAGTGGTCCAAGAAGATTTTTTGTGAGAATATCTGTCCACTAGCAACTAGATGACACAAACGGAACAAAATTTTTTCCAGACTCGAGTTTTTCTTAATGAAGTGATGGTCAATCTCAACATGCTTACTGTGATCATGTTGGACTGAGTTGTAAGTAATGTTAATGACAGCTTTGTTATCACAAAACAATTGTAGGGGAGCAAACACTGTCATATCTAGTTCGTAGAGCGTCATGCATAACCAAAGAGTTTCACAAATTCCAATGAACACGGACCGAAATTTAGCTTTCGCACTGCTCTGAGCAACTACAAACTGTTTTTTGCTTTTCCATGCGAATCATTTTTTCCCACACAAATGAGCAGTATCCCGAGATAAATCGTTGATCATGGGCAGACCCGACCCAATCCGCGTCTGTATAAACTTAGAACGAGAGGTGTGGCAGGAAAAAAGTAGAACTGAGCTCGGTGTGCCTTTTTAAATAATGGAGAATCCTGTGGACATTGGAGGTGGTGCTCATAGAAATCATGCATGAATTGATTGACAGAAAATGTATTGAGAACATTAAGAAATTTTTCATTAGGATCCATCAGAACAACCACTGATTTGCACAAGAGAAGTTTGTTCTCTGTCAAACGGTCAATCACATATTTCAGCTGAGACGGGCAAATAACCTGAGATAACCGAGCAACTTTCATGCCTAAAAAGTAGCAGAGAGATCTCAAGTCTTTCATTTCAAAAGAAGTAGCAAGAATATCTTTCAGAGACTCCAATGCTAGTAGATCTTTACCTATGAGAATAATATCATCAACATAGATAATAATGATAGCTATCTGGCCGCTGGAGGAATGTTGGAAGAAAAGAGTGTGATCTGATTAGGCCAGAGTGAATCCATGCCCTACCAACAAATTTGTGAATTTCCCGAACCATGCCTGTGTTGATTGCTTCAATCCATAGAGGGATTTTTATCTACATACTTACCCCTGGGAGGCAGTGGAGTCAAAGCCTGGAGGAAGAGTCATATATATCTCCTCTGCAAGATTGTCATTCAAGAACACAATCTTGACGTTAAGCAGAAATAAGGGTCAATCCAGATTCACTGCAAGGGATAAGCAGACTTGAATGGTGTTTAATTTAGCAACTGGAGCAAATGTCTCCTCACAGTCAACTCCATAAGTCTGTGAGTACCCTTTGACAACCAACTGTATCTTGTTGTGTTTAAATGATCCATCAGATTTAAGTTTGATGCTAAAGATTCATCGACATTTCACTACTTTCTTGCCCTGAGGAAGATCAACAATGCCTCAAGTATGGTTCCGCTAAAGGGCATTGATCTTATCTATGACGACAACCTTCCAGGTTGGGTTTGCTAATGGAAGTTGATGATTGGTCAGGGCCGTAGCAAATGCTTTATAGGTTGGCGATAATCTGCAAATAGAGACAAAGTTTGCCATGAGATAGAGAGAGCATGTCTGATTGAGTACCTTACTAAAGGAACCAACTTCCTCATTTGGAGTAGATGCAATGTTGGGGATGTCGTCTGGAGGGGATTCAGAGTCCGACAAGGAGTTAGCGAGCTCCAGAGTTGGTGCATCAGAATGAGTGTGTCGAGTGTAGACTCAAAGAGTGAAAGGATGTGCTGGTGGAGCCAAGAGATAGAGGGCTCATTGGTGGTAGGCGAAGTGGTTGGAACCAACAGAACAGTGGGTTTCTTGATGATAGGTGATGTGGGAGGAACTTCCACAGGAGTAGGATAAGAAACAATGTCCAATGACTCTAGCTCCCCCTCACTAGAAGGTCGAGTTAGGAATCTAAGAAACACTTTCATAAAAGGAGACAACAACACTAACAAAGATCTTATTCGTGATCGGGTCACAGCACCAATGTCATTTTAAGTGGCAGAATATCGGAGTAAAACACATTTTATGGACCTGGAATCAAGTTTATTCCGAGTTGGGACCGTGTTTTGAACGAAGATTGTGCACCAAAAAATTTTGGAATCTAAAGTGGAGAAGATTTGATTGTTAGGAAAACATGATTTCAAGACAAATATAGGTGTATGAAAATTGTGAATTTTTTAGAGAATTCTATTGAACAAATAAGTTATGATAAGAATGACATCATACCAGAAACATTTTAGGAGTGAAACATAATGGAGCTAGTGACATCGAGGAGATGTCAATTTTTTCTCTCGGCAACCCCATATTGTTAAAGAAGTGTTAGTACATGAGCTATGATGGAGGATGTCATGCCTTGACCAAGAATTCTCTTAATATAGAGTTAAAAACTTCATGACCATTGTCAGTCCGAAAGACTTGAATAGGAGTATTGTTAGTCTGAAAGACCTGAATAGGAGTTTTAAATTGGGTCAAAATGAAGGTGTGGAAGCTTTTAAAAGTAACGGTAGTTTCAAATTTATTTTTTAAAATATAGACACACGTCATTCGAGTATGGTCATTAATCAAAAAGAGAAATCACCGTTTATTGGTGTAGCTAAGAGTGTCAGAGGGTCCTCATAAATCACTGTTAATATAGAGAAAGGAGCGGAAGGTGTGTAATTGTGGAATGGATAAGGAACACGATGATGTTTAACTAACTGATAGGTTTCACATTTTAAATTAAAATGATTTTTATTAATAAACATTAACAGATACCATTGTTTTAAATACTGAAAACTATGATGCCCAAACGACAGTGTAACAACATAATAAGTCATTTAATGGATTGAGATAAACTGCAACTACTAGGTGAAGTGTCTTCTTTCTCCGTACTTTTCTCTTAGAAGAAGTTGTTGACCTCACTTTTGGTTAAAATCTAGTTTCCTCCTTAATAGCCTAGGGTCTAGCCATAAGACTTTCTTGTTGAGTATTCCTAGAGAACTAGAAAAGGAATCCTCACTATTAGAAATTCTAAACCCTTCTTTACTCAACTTGAAGTTCTACATATTGGTCCTAACCTCTAGCACTTAATAGGTGGGATCAATATGAGGGAGCTCAAGGAGTGTCCCCATAGGATGGTCAAGTCTTAGGACTAACCCTGGGTGGTCTGGTCTTGATTAGGCTAGCTTGCACACACTACACTTTCTCACACACACCAAACCCTAGAACCCCTTGATTTGGTCTCCTGACTCGTATGGGAAAGCTCATATGGGTGGACCCAAACCCCTAGCCCTTGGCTAAGAGGGTTAGGACCAGCATATTGAGCATCCAAAATGAGTCTTCATATGGCTCATGTTGGTTTAACATGACTTCATGGCTTACTTGCTTATCCTAGCCCAAGATGACCAAATTACCAAAATACCCCTACAACCCTAATTTTTGACAAAAATCTCAAGACTGTCCAAAAGTTATCTCAAATCACTCCCTACTACCAAAGTTGACCAAAATTCACCAAAATTCTAAAATCCCCAAAAAACCCCAAANTTTAACATGACTTCATGGCTTACTTGCTTATCCTAGCCCAAGATGACCAAATTACCAAAATACCCCTACAACTATAATTTTTGACAAAAATCTCAAGACTGCCCAAAATTTATCTCAAATCACTCCCTACTACCTAAGTTGACCAAAATTCACCAAAATTCTAAAATCCCCAAAAAACCCCAATTTTGACAAAACTACCGAAATGCCCCTCATGACCCAAAATTTTCAAAAATTTCAAAAATTCTAAAAAATTCCAAAATCATCCTAAATATTCTCAATTTCAACTTTGAACCATCACATTGACCCAATTTGACCCATTTTGACCAAAAGCCCTCAAATTGCCCTTAAAGGCATAATTTTCCCAAATTAGCCTCAATTTTGGCACAATTGACCCCAATCTTGCCCAATTTCAATTCCAAATCAAAATTCAACATCTCTAATACTAATTTAAACCAAATACAAGCCCAATTTGATCTAATTGCAAGCCCAGTCCAAATCATAAGACGGTGTTTAAAGCTGTGAAGTATGATTCATAGCACAAACATAAGACGGCGTTTAAAGCTACATCAAATTTAAGAACTTGTGTTGTCAAAAAGTCAATTCAACACATCAATTCATAATGCTATGTAAAAAACCTTTCTNACCCCAATCTTGCCCAATTTCAATTCCAAATCAAAATTCAACATCTCTAATACTAATTTAAACCAAATACAAACCCAATTTGATCTAATTGCAAGCCCAATTTCAACTCAAATAAAAAAAACCCCAATTTTGACCCTATGTCCAAATCCCCAAATTGGCTCTACAATTCAATTTAAAATCACTTGAAACCCTTTCCAAATTCTTCATGGCATATCCTTACACCAAATTAAACATTGGGATGGCCCAAAATTTAATCCAATTCAAGCCAAACTCATGCCCACCATACCATTTCCAAAAGCCCATCAAAACTAAGCTCAATTTTCAATTCCTTGAAATTAAAAGCCCACATGACAAAATCATTTCATCATCCAATGAAATCAAACCATACACCATGATATTTGTAACTTTAGCCCCTTCCACATTTGGAATCATGAAAACATTTAAAAATTACTCAAAATTCCAAAAATCCTTTTCATGTAAAATCACCAAGCCAAAGGGAAGCCATGAAGTTATTCACAAGCCATAGATGAGCCATGTGAGTCTCGCCACCTCACCAAGTTATTAATGGCAAGAGGACAAGCCACTTTCAAGCTCCCTTAAGATTCTCTTTAACCACTCTCATGAATCACTTAAACCCATGCTTAGCCCAAATCCAATGGATGGGGACTTCTCCACACCATTTCAGCTGGCTCGCCTGACCTTCGTCAGCCATGGGGAATCACCCAAGCCATTTTCATGGGGCTAAACCCAAGCTAAACCCAAGTTGACCCAAACCCCTTTCCATTTTGACTAATCACATCTACCCATGCAAAACCCACTTGGCTTCACATTAGCCCACCACTGACCATCCTCAGTGGGATAGTGACCTGAGCATGGTCGGCCAGCCACCATGGCTGCCGAAAAACCGAAACTCAAGAGCCCCACCTAGGCCAAAACTCAAAATTACACTCATCCAAGTGGCACCAACCCAATTGGACACTTGCACCTTTCTTCCCTCCACCTAAGCAGTCTCCCAGCCACCTCAGCCATCCATGGCCTCCTCTATTTAAACTCACTCTCCACGGCCAAAAAGGTAGAGGTTGAAATTCCTTGGGGAGACTCTGCCAAATTATTCTCAGACTTCTTCAAAACCTCTTGAGTTCAATCCAATCATCCTTCAGCCCTCTTCCCCATTAACCAGAGCCAATTTCTCAACCCTAATTTGAGCCTGAAACAGGACACCCTTCAAAACTCCAAATACAAATTAATTGCACCTACACCATCCCCTGAGTGAGAGAAAATCCCCCATAAAAGCCTCATCACCAAACCACTCTAGCATAGACTTTGATCAACACCCAAAATTGGCCTTGGTCAAAATCGTACCTAGGCAATTCACCAAGGCCCAATGTTTCATTTAGGAGTTCTCTGGACTCAACTCAAGCTTTTGGAAGCACCCAATCGAGGCCACACCTCTTGGACAAAGGTATTGAACTCTCCCCTTAAACCGAGCCTATTTTGATTCTTCATGCTTATAAAATCGATTTAAGACTTGATTAACCGTATGAATGTGTTTGTCTCGTCGAGAGAGTCGATAGGAAGAAACCCGAAGTGATTTGGTTGAGTTTCGAGCGAGATCATGAAGTTTTAGTTGACGGCTCTCGAGTAGAGCCAGTTGGGGACGATGACCCGCAGTCGTTGGATGGCACGTGTATCACGCGGACGACCTCGGTTCATAAAGCGGGGACTGACTCAGACGGCGGCGTCGAACTAAAGGACGTCACGTCGAGCTTCAGAGACGTCGAGGATGATGTGGCGTCGCGCAGGATAAGTAGAAAATTAGGGATTTAATTGATTTATTTAATTCTCATATCTTTAAAAATTCATATCTTGGTGTAGAAAAATCCTAAAAATAAAATTAAAATACCCTAATGTTCAGTGAACAAAGGAGAACAATGTGGAAATGGTTTTATGTTTGTCTGATGCATGTGTGATTTTTAATTAATTAAATAGTGAATTTCTTATTTGGATTCTCTATTTGCATCGACATTTCACCATGACTTGATTTTTGGGGCTTTATTTCTTTCTGTCATGAGGGATCTTCCCTGATTTTTCCAAGGTCAGGGGAGATCTCTAGGCAGAGATCTCTAATTTTCAAATTGATTGTCTCTGTTTTAGTAAAATAATTATAATAATTAAAATATTAATCATAAAAATACAAAAATTGTTTTGGTAGGTTTACCGTGATCAGAGGACTCCAGGAAAAATATAAACTTGGTTTAACTCATTAAAAATAATTCTAATTGTCACCAACCCCTAAAAATAAAATAAAATAAAATAAAATTGGCGTAATTATAAATGTAAGTGGTATAAAAATTATTCTCCACTGTGACTTAATATCAAAGGAGCTTCCCATAAAAATTTCAAGTCAATTGGAATTAATTTGACCACTAAAATGAATTAATTATGTGAAATGACATTTTTGACACTAAAATAATTAATAATAATTAAAATACAACCCAAAAAATCACCAAATTGGTTTTGAGAGCTCCTTATGAATAGAGGAACCTAAGAAAATAAAAGTGTAATTAAAATAAATACTTCATTTTTAAGCTATTTTTAAGTATTTAAATAATTAAAAATTAATTTTAAAATCATAAAAATTACAAAAATTGTAAAAACACACTAAAATGTCACATTTGACTTCCTGATCACTTGGGACCAATCAAAATAATTTTCTTAATTTTTTAAGTCAAGATATTAATTTTTAAAGGCTTAAAATGAATTTTCTTTATTTTTCCACTAAAATAATTCTAATAATTAAAATATAAATCACAAAAATATGAAATTTGTTTCTTTGGGTTCTCTGACCTCAGAGAGATTTAAGAAAATATAAAATTCAATTTTCCATTTAGATAATATTTTATATTTAGTTAATACTCAAAATAAACAAATAATTCTAATAATTACATTAAACCTTTAAAAATCATAAAAATTGGTCCAAGTGGTCCTCTGACTTAGGTGAACCTCCATTAATTTTCTTAAGGACAGAAGCTTTGTTTTGATTGAATTATCGAATTTTCATTGCCCTATTTTTGCATTAAAAATAATTATAAATTAAATAAATTCAGAAAAATCACATTTTCTCCTATGATTTTTTAGCTAACCCATGATTGGGGTACCATAAAAATTTTAAAGTCATTTGAGTTTGATTTAATGAATTATAAGGTGTTAAGGCCTTAAAGGCAAAAGGTTAATTTTGGAATTTAAGCCATAATTAATATTTAGGCTAACCAAAGGGTAAATGGGTAATGAATGAGCTTAATTGACATGTCTTGATGATTGAAATATGAAAGGGATAAATGGTACCAACCAATCTCACTTTGGTCTCATTAAAGATAAATTTGTAATTTTTCCAATTGATGAAATTTGGAAAAATAATTAAGTGAGAAGATATTAATGTGAGGGGTTTGAGTTTGGAAGATCATAACCCACTAACTTAAAACCCAAGCTAATGGTTTTATAATAAATTATGACATATGATAAGGATTAAAAACATAAATATTCAAAATTTTCTAACAATTACAAATTTATTTATTAAGTTTTTAAGGTTTAGTGGTGAATTAGACTTAATCAAAATCTTGTCTAATGAGGCTTGGAAAATGACCTATAATTAATTTGAAATTTTTTTTCTAAAACACTACAAACCCATCTTTAAAAATCAAACCGACTAAGTCCCTTAATTAAAGCCAAATGGCCCCTAAGGGCCTTTACCCGTATAATTCATAAGTGAAACATTAAGTGATAATTACCCCACTCAAAGGGTAATCAAAACATCAAAGTTCACTAAGCATAAATGTATGAATGGGGTGAATCACATAGCAAATATAATAAGACAAAAATGAACTCGAGACGATTCGAGGGACTGTGAAATGTCTAGGGTATTACCTAGAACTTTTCGTGATACTTTGGGAATCTCGGAACGAGTCACTTTAATCAACTTTAATATTCACCATAATATTTAAATAATCATAACCTTAGGAAGCATTTGATTTGACATCATGACCTAACACATTAGAAAACTTGACCTCTGAATCTGATACTTCTCTCAATCTTTACAATTTGACACTTCTAAAACTTAAACTCACCACGATGAGGAGCTTGAAGTTAGCATTGTGGGCAGCACGATCATCTTCAACAGTAAAATATATCTACATCAGCTAAACCATTCTTTAGGATTACATAATTGAGCCATAGGACTTCGAGGTTGTCCGCCTAGTACGACATAAATCAACTTATTTTAAGGACTTTGTGTAGCTCTGCTATACAATATAAGCTCTAACTCGCCTTACGATTCTGAGGTTGTTGTTCGTCACGATCTAAATCCTCACATCTTCCAGGTTATTTGTGTGATCGTTTCACAGGAATGTAAGCCTTAATAAAATTGACATGATGAAACATTTAAATATTTCTCCTCTAAATTGAAACTAAATCATATGATAGATTGAGAAGTCACTGAGGTTCTCTTAAGGATCTGTGTCATCCCCTAGTTCTTCCTTCGAATTACAAAAATAAAGTGTTCTAAATTTGAGTAATTCCCCTTTCACACCTTTTTGTCTGATTTCTTTGAAAAGTCTTATCCTTTGAAATTCTTGGAGATAATATACTCTGATTTTTATCGAGAGTTTTCTTATGCGACTTCAGTCATCTAAGATGTAATTAACTATAAGGGTTTGTCTTTATAGGAAACTTTCAAGAACTCAGCTTAATATAAACCTTATTTAATTTTTCGTATTAAATTGGGGAACTTGTCGGTCAACATAAAATTGTTTCGCAGACCAAACGGATGTCATATATTTCTTAGTTTATTTGATTGAGTCTCACCATCAAGTCATGTGTCTATCTTTCGAGATAGATATATAACATGAGGTGTGACGCTCTTTCATTTAAACTATGAAAGATATGGAATCAGTTTAATTTCATATTTTTCTAAAATTAATATATATATATATATATAT
>JXCR01012886.1:48911-104008 GCA_002079205.1 Phalaenopsis hybrid cultivar | reverse complement strand
TATATATATATATATAATACATGTCCCTCCGAAGAGGGCGACGAGATTCCGATTCCGGCGACCGACAACTTCCACAGGACCCCCCCTAAAATTGTGCCGATGGAAGTAGAGTCCGTTTACCCGCTTAGCAGTTCCAATCATCCTCCCCGAATGTTGATCCTGAAAGACAGACATCAGAGGAAAAATGAGCAACACAATTAATGTCATATGTCAACTTACTGACAGATAAAATGTTACATTTCAGCGGAAGTATATGTAACACAGATTCCAAAGTGAGATTTGTTGTTAAAACAATAAATCATTACCAGCAATGAAAATTTGAGGCCCATCAACAATTTTAACAGTATCTTTTCCTGAGCAAGGATAGCATGTCGAGAAGGCATGAGAGCTTCCAATCATGTGGTCTGTAACACCTGAATTAATGATCTATGAAAAAAAGAAACAAAAAAAATGAGTGTCATAGGATTGGTGCCTTGACGAACGTGGGAGGCCGACAGGCTGGAAGAGAGCGTAATAGATGCAAGCAGCTTGATTAAGTGCTCCATTTAACTTTTAAGAGAATTTGAGAATTCCAGATTATTTTGGGTAGAGGCCGACTATACTATGTTGGATTCATATGCCATAGCAAAACCCTTGGCAAAGAAAGACTTTGTTGAAGGTTTGGATGCATGTTTCCCATGGAGCTTCTCACAACTGTGGTTAGGTTTATGACAGAAATCACAAGTGGAGTGACCAGCGAGGTTGAACACTATTAGAGACCAATGTCGATGCTTCGATAAATGGAGTGGAAGTCTCAAGCATGACAACTCTTTGTCTCTCTTCGCAACGAATCTCAATGAAAGCAGCGCGAGTAGAAGAAAGAGGATCCTGACCAAGGATACGGCTTCGGACTTCGTCAAGTTCTTTGTTGAGGCCTACGAGAAATTGAAACATGCGGCCTCCGTCTATAATTTTTTGAAAGAGAGATTGGTCGGTCAGGGAATTTCAAATGTAGTCAAAATACAGGTCGCATTTCATCCATAATGCGACTAGATCATTGTAGCACCGGGTCACAGTCCTCGAACCTTGTTTTGTCTCACGGATTTTTTTAGATACTTCATAGAGTTTGTTGGAATTTCCTGCATCTAAGTAGGTATCGCAAACTGTTGTCGAGAGGGCACCTTCGTAAGGAAGGAACATATATGATCAGCCAATAGAAGTCTCCATAGAGTTGATCAGTCACGACATGACCATGAAATTCTCCACTTCCCAAGCTCCATATGATGGGTAGGTCTTTGGAGATTCATGAATCACACCAGTGAGATGACCAAATTTCTCACACCCTTTGAAGAACAAGGACACAGAGTGGGACCATTGGAGAGAGTTATTGTCGTTTAGTGTATGAGTTGTAATCAAGAAGTTCATGTTATTTTCTTGTCCTCCGGTCTGCAGAGGAATGGAGGTTGGAATTGATCTTTCGGTGGATCAAGAACATCTGATGATGGCTGACTAATGGAGTCTGGCATGACTCCGATTGAGCCAAATGAGATATTAGGTTGTCGGGACAGTGTAAAATTTCGACTGCTGGAAGGTGCCCCAGGAGATCAGAACAAAGGTCCTAAAGCAGACGATAGTCAATACCTGTGGGAGAGAAGATAATGATCAAAACAGACGGGATCAATACAACAATCCTTTTCCAACAGAGGTCCTAAGCAGACAGAGATCAGAACTGACGCGATCAATACGTTGAAGCAGACGGAGATAAGGAGAGGGGATCCAGAGCGGACGCAATCAATATGTTGAAGCATGCGGCTTGGAGCAAACGGCCTGGAGCAAACGGCCTGGAGCAATCCCTGAAGCAGGCGGCTTGGAGCAGGTCCTAAAGCAGGCGGCCTAGAGTAGGCCTTGCAGGCTGCGAAGTGATGTAGACTGGCCGGCGAGGCACGACAACAGCTAGGTTAAGACCATGGCTCTGATACCATGTTAGAATAGAACTAGGATGAATCTTATTGATCCAAAGAGGGGTATAAATACCCATTATAGGATCTACTAGTATGAAAACAAATGAATCAGAATAAAGGGAAAAAAGAAGGTAAATAAAAGCAATTCAAGGCAATTAATACAGAATTATGCATATTAATATTCTAATATTCTAATACATTGTGTTGCTATATCCATTGGAGGAATTAAAATTATAGGCTTTACTCCTCAAAAGTGGTGTATCATCTATAGCATCATGCCAATTACTTCTTAACGGTCTTTATAATTAGCATATAAGAGCTATGAGATCTTTTAGAGAAATGCTTTTTGAATTATCAGTCATTTACCTGCTTCTCAATAAATTTCTAACCGACTTGGCTATCTTACTTTCAATCTCCTCTGCACATCACGAGCACATTGATACTTAATTCATCTGCAGAAAAGAAAGACCACTATCTTATTTGAACAAAGCTAATGAACGACCAAAATGAGTTAGAATATTATTTGAACATGTTCAAACATGGTTTGAACAATGTTCCAACCATTTGAACATAGCTCAAACCTTATTTGAACAAGCAGATCAAGGTTTGAATGATGTTTGAATAATGTTCAAACTATATTCTAGAATGCTTTGAACAAAGGTCAAATATATATCAAACCATATTTGACTCAGATTCAAACAAGTTTCAAACAAGCAAACAATAAAACATCATCGAAAAATCCTATGGTTCGAATAAGATTTTAACAGGCATTAGGTTTCCATCAAAATGATCTTAATGTAATATCAAGCACTGAATCATTCAAACATTACATAATCACTTGAATTATGCGATATGATATCATTCAAACATTAAGGACATACTCACGATTGCCAAAGTTGGTGTACCTACTTTATCTAATTCAACTTCATTGTGGACTTTTTATCCAGTTGAGCAAAGAAAACAAAAGGACCATGAAATTAGCAATAGAGAATGCTGGAAAATTGTATAGACGTGATAGGAACATCAGAACGCCATCGCTCCAGTGTTCTTAGTGGGACATACTTTGGCACAAGGATATAGGCCAGGTGTCTGAAAAAAAAAATTCAGGCATATTTCTCTAGATAGACAAATAGCAGGGTCTCCAATTACAACTATTATGCGTCATGCAATTAGATCAAGGCAAAATTCTTGGCTTCTAGCTTTACTTCAAGACAATTCAAATACAAAAAAACAAAAAAACAACTTTCAAGATGTGGAGTTCCAAATGTAAAAGAGCATTCGTGGATGCCAAGACAAGATCATTTGTCCACGTCAACATTGAATCTCAGACGTGAATGAATTTACCCCTCATTGCAATTGAAAATACAGAATGTATGGAATTAGAAGTACCATAACAACTTCTAAATGAAATGCATATTAATGCAGGTTGAAGATCGGGAAGGCAACACTAAAGGAGAAATGAAAATGTAAGCATGCATTTAATCACAAAATATTAAGTTTTGAAAGATTAATAAAAATAATGGGGTGCATATATAAAATGATGTGCAGCAATTTGAAAGCAAAACAATAGGTTGAGGCTAGGATCATTCAAAATTGTTGAAGAAAAATAAAATAATTTGACAAGTGCCAGCTTTAGAAACTGTGAGGAGAAAGAAGAACTAAAAAGCTTGCATGGAAATATGAATAATGATGATGATGATGATCATAAAGCAAAAACTCCAACTGCAACTAACATTCCAGTCCCACCGCCGGCATAATCTAAACTTGAAACTTAACTTTTTAATGCATTTACGACTTCCTCATTCCATACACAAAACTCTCCTCATGCGATGCTCCTGCCGGCACTTTCTACTTCACTTATACCATATTCTAAGAAATTTTCTCACAAGATACGCCATAACTATAAACCTTATATCATTACTCTTATAAACACACTTGAAAAGTAAAATTTTTTATTTTTAGCTACAGTTTCATACATTAAGTATGCTCCAAGGAAACGAGCTAAAGTGGGTTAACCTGATGAATAATGTAATTTGAAACCTCTATTCCATTTAGATATGAATCAAGAATAAATCAAGAATTAAAAAATTTTATCATCACTACAAGTCAGCTTCATAATGCTACCATTCATTCCTGTAAGTAATACATGACATGTTAACTCTATATTGCCTAAATTTTTTCACAGCTACTAGCCATGTTACCTCTGGTCTGCATCTTTTACTTCTTCTACATTAATTTTCACTGCCCACCTTATTGGTTCATGTATGCCTCCTTCATATAGGCTCAAATTAAAAGTTTATTTTGCAAGCAAGGATTAATTATTCAAGCTCAATGAAAACAACTCCTTTAGGGATCCACAAAAAGACAATCTTGAGAGGATTCGCATTTGTTTTACTGCACCACTAAGACAAAATCCATGAATTACCTTCTATACCCCAACTAAAGTTTGAAGGTCCTAACATGCAAAGAAGCAGGACTTGACCCTCGAGTGCAACTCCTTGCAATTTTTGAGATTTTAACAAGTAATTTTAATTATTTAGAGCTCAGAAGTTCATTTGATTTTCATACTCATTCTGGTCTCCATATAATAGGAGCACTGTATAAAATATCTACCGAAGCTGCATATAAATTATCTTTAAACTCAGACAAAAAGCATGTCCTTGTGGTTCTAATAGACCGAAAACCTAATGAAAGCAAGCTTGAGCTTTGAGCCCAAAACATGGCCTTCAGTGATGGCACCTTTTTAATCTTGATACATTACTCATCAACAACATTAGCTGTATCCCAAGTATCCCAACTATCTAAGGTTGGCATCATGAATCTTAATTTTTCCTTCATTTCAATTAAGTATTGTTTAAGAAATTGAACTTACACTTCGCAAATTATTTTAAACAACATCTATAGATGTAACTTTATTTCTATTCATTTTCCTTCATAATCACTTTATGAATTCATGTAAGCATGCATTTTTCACCCTTTGTCTTTCATGTCTAAGCCACCTAATTTTATCTTAGTCATCATAGCTTCAGTAGATATTACCCAGCATTTAATATAATCATTCATTACATCATCCTTCCTAATGTTGCTACATATTTATCTGACCATTATTATTTTAACTTCACTAAGATATCAATTGCTTTTATAGCCCAACATTCAAATCCATATATTTCAGACAATCTAATAGTTGTTTCATAAATTCTCTTAAAAGTCTCCAAGATATGAATTTGCCACCCAAGTCAACAGGCATTTTTTTCGTTTAAATTAGTCAGTCTCAACTCTAAAGGTTATATCATCATCTGTCTCTCTTTTGTGTAATGAATAAAACATGCTTAAACCAATACTCAAGTATCACGTATCATCTACCAATGTTGATTGATAATGATTATCATATCCATTAAAATTATATATTATACTAAATAATAGTTCTTCTAAGTCTGAGGCATTTATCTTCTAAACATGTTCTTCATTTTTCTAGATTTTCAAAATTTTCAATGTAAATGACCAATTAAAACTATATCATTGATAAAAAAAAAATCGATATACCTCATTTTGAATATTATTTATAAAGCATCTTCACATATAACATACAAAAATATTAACACAATGTTGATTCTTGATGCAAAACAATATTTAGATCACTCCACAAGCACTAATAATACTAGCGGTGTTTCACCATGAGAAATTTTAATAATATCTTTGACATAAATCTAAGCCTTAAAGCACAACTAATTAATTACCAAAGTATTGGATTAGATTCCTTCTTAGGATTAATAAAGCCATATAAAAATCATTTTTTGATTCTCTACACTTCTCTGTAAATAGTCTTAAAAAAAGAAATAATTTTCATATCAAATTTTCAAGATATCAAACTAAATTGGTTATCTGAAGTTCTCACATAATTTCATTGTATGACACATAAATATGATTCATCAATCTTGAATAATGCATTTATTCTTAAATATTAGTACAAAAATATTTTTTTTCTTATCATTCTTTGCCTGCAAAATTCTTTTGAAAAGATATGTTAATCAAATCATTACAATATCCCCCAAAATTTTCCAAATATCCTATACATCTTGATCATCTAAACCAAAAGTTTTATATTTATGCCATTATTAGAGCTAACTCTTTCATTTTTTCTGATTAATCTATAATATACTTTATTATATTATTCATTATACTCTTCCAAAATAATTCTTCACATTTAGTAATCTCTTAAGGGTAACATTTTCATCCTTTCTTGATGTAATCATCATTAACTAATACCCTATTACTTTCACTTTTAAAGAATCTAATCAAATAAAAAAATCTTAGATCTCCTGCNCATTTAGTAATCTCTTGAGGGTAACATTTTCATCCTTTCTTGATGTAATCATCATTAACTAATACCCTATTAATTTCACTTTTAAAGAATCTAATCAAATAAAAAATCTTAGATCTCCTGTCTCTTATATTAACTACTAGATAAATCTCTTTTTTATTTCTTCTTTGGTGTCAAGTCTATTATATAAATCATCCAAAGTTATGCCTTTTGTTTTACTTCCCGTCTTCTTTACAAAACATCTAGCTTTATTATAATTCTTTTAAAACGTTACGAGCTATCAATTTTTGTCAGCTTTTAAGAGCATGTTTTTTTTAATTAATAGCCCTTTGTACCTACTTACTCCACCACCAAACATTTATGATTTATTTTTAAACCCACTTACAGCTTTTAAAACAATCTTTCTAATATAACTCGCCATTTTAATTAACAAAAAAATTGACTNTTTTTTTACTTAATAGCCCTTTGTACCTACTTACTCCACCACCAAACATTTATGATTTATTTTTAAACCCACCTACAGCTTTTAAAACAATCTTTCTAACATAACTGGCCATTTTAATTAACAAAAAAATTGGCTAAAAAAATTCTAGGAAGTCTCTCAAAGCACCAATCCTGAATAATTAATTGATTTTTAACTTCCAAATTTTACCACCTTATCCTAGGGTTATAATTTTTTTCAACTTTTTCATTGTACTGTTAATATATATATATCCAAAACTACTATAATCATATGTCATTTTGACAAGCTTTGTTCTAAAATTATTTTACTATTTTACAATCTTTACAAGAAAATTTATCTTTTCTTCTAAGAAAAAAAATAAAGTATGTGTTTTTCATTGCAAGATTATAGGATATTATAAAATCAAGTTTAGCTTCTCTCATTACATTTTTGTCACTTAGTCCATGAGTACTAAACACCTTCATAATATCTTTGTCAATACTTATCTTCATAGCAATCACCGTAGCACTAACCCAATTACATTCGCAATTTTATCTTAAAACTCTTTATGCACTACAAGCCTAACTCCTCATATTGTTAACAATTTCAAAATACAATAATTTAAAACATTCCCAAATATTCTGGTATTTTCTCCGGTCCATTTAGTTTCTTGTATACAAGTAATATTTAATCTTCTTATTAAGGTGTCCATTAAATCCCTCGTCTGCCCATCCAAAGATTCCAAATTAAGCGGCCAATCTATTCTTAGATTTCGATCTAAGCAACCCTTCCTTACTATGCACCAAAATCGGGTTAACTCTTGACTTGTCACTTAAGGGTGCCTCCAAACCCACACTTGCATACTTTGCACAATAAACAAGTTGTAGTGCATCACTTAAGGATGGCATCTTAGCCCACCCTCGTCTACTTCTCACAATAATCAAGTTAAGTGGTGGCAAGGTGCTTATAGAGAAACTTGAGTTTTATGACCAACTATCAACCTAATATTAACCCTCTGTGGTGCCATGTTGCTTCTAGAGAAATTTGAGTTCAACGACAAACAATCAACCTACTCTCAACCATAAATCTTTCTCATTTTAGCTAGGGACTAGCAACAATGGTAGTAAAAAGCAAAATATCACATGTAAAAATAATAATAACGCTTGAAACAAAATCTTGATAACTTTACTCGAGCAAAGTAATGCAGCTCAATCAAAATACACCAAAACACAAAATATTCAGGTCAACATGAAATCAATTACTCGAGTTCTACTGCGTGATTCTCCCTAAAAAGATTAATTGAAATGATATGGTAACCTCGAAATGAAAGAAAAGAATTACTAATGCTCACGTCATAATCATGCATATTGTAAGCACTTTGTTGTGTAAGCATTCAAATTCAATTATATTTTCATATAATATATGTACAATGACGGGAAGATCAAATGATTGAAGTAATGCAACTATGCAAACAATTTCGTCTGTGCATGATGAAACAAGCACAAGTAAAAAATAAACAATGATGACCACAAAGACAAATAAAATAAGCAAATATTTAAAAGCATATCAGCTTACCTCATTTGGAGAAGATAATAGAAAATTTTTTATTGTAAGTTGGAACTAAGTTCAGTCATAGAATAGTTCACAGTGCAATTTTGAAAAGTCTAGAATTTTTTTAAGTATATGCATGAAAATATGTCTGTACACAAACATGTTTGAAATATAAACTCACTATGTGCAGCACAGACCCTAGCAAGCTCCATAATTCAAGTTAACTCCCTTTTTAGAAACATAAAATGATAAAAGAGGCTTTGGACAAAAAGAGATGACTTTCAAAAACATAAAATAAAAGATAAAAGAGGATTTTAAGAGAAGACAAACAAGCATACCACATATAAAATCACTACTTATCCCCACATCCGGAATAACTGAACGTATTCTTTTCACGAGTTCCAGATACGCTTCCCTGGTATAGCCTCGTCGCATTCTCTGGAGTACAGTCGTGCTCCCTGTTTGAGCAGGTAGATGAATACTTCTGCATATATTATATCTATCCCTCATTAGATATAATAACTCATCAGGAAAATCCTTTGGGTGGGGAGACGTAAATCTGAAGCGCATCTCAGGAAATTTCATTGATAGTTGATCCAAGAGATCAGAAAAACGTAAACCCTTCTTCCTAACTTTGCAATTATTTGAGAATCCTTCACTTAATTCCCAATTAGATCCTGATTCAACATTTGTTACCCCAGAAAGATCATTGTAGCTGTTTACATTCTGTCCAAGAAGCATTACTTCCTTCACTCCTTTTTCCTGTAACTCACCCACCTCTCTCAGAACTGATTCTACAGGACGAGATCGCTCCCTTCCTCTTGTGAATGGAACAATACAAAATGAGCACATATTATTGCATCCTCTCATTATCGATACAAAAGCTGAAATAGAGTTGTTTGAGATTCTTACAGGACTAATATCAGCATAAGTTTCCTCAAGGGAAAGTAATGTGTTTATTCCCTTCTGACCATATTCGACCTCTTCCAACAAACGAGGTAAATCTCTATATGCATCGGGTCCGCAGACCACATCAACCATTTTGTCAGCATCGAGTATTTTATCCTTTAACCTCTCAGCCATACACCCCAAAACAACGACTTTTGGAGGATGCACGGAGGTACACCTTCCAGTAGCAACATTAGCCTTCCATTCTCTTTTCAGAAACCAGAAGTAGTTGATTCTCTGCCATACCTTTTGTTCGGCATTGTCTCTGATGGCACATGTGTTGATGAAGATGATCTCTGCATTCTCCGGGGCCTCGACGATATCTGTATACCCGTCTTTCTTCATGATCGATAGCACGATTTCCATATCGTTAACATTCATCTGACACCCATACGTCTCTTGGTAGATACGCCCTTTATTTGTACCTTTATAAGTTGATTCTACACTAAATGAAAAAAGGAAGAGGAAAGAATTTAAGTGAGGACCCATTTGGTTACTTGAATTTAGAAATGTGCTTTGAAAAATGAAAAAAATTAGACCGGTTGTTTGTTTGTGTGTGTAGTTAAAAAATCTGCATTAGCTTCAAGCTTCACAAATACTCCCAAAACCTCTTAAATATAGTGAGTTCAGTTTCTCACACTAAATGAATAAAAACTACATCTTGATTTTCCAAAATGTATTTTCTATTCACAGACAATAAAATAAGCACATAGACTTGTTTAAACTAAGGGATTGTTTGGCTGCAAGTAGGATTTAACTCAATTAGGGTTTAGTAAATCCTATAAATTCATATTACTAAATCCCACGTCAGTTAAATCCTAAAAATTGCCTGGCATGCCAGAGGTTAAATTCAATTAAATCATGAGAAATTGTTTAGCTAATTCAAGATTTGAGGCAATTAACTCAAGCAGAAGTTAGTAAGAAATCATTTTGATAAAAAGCAAAAAAAGAAAAAAAAAGCTAAATGATAACAGATAAAGATAATCAAAAACCGCCTAATGCCGCAACGACTAGAAAGATCCAAGACTACAATAAATTTGAACACTTGGTTTTATTAATCAAGTTGAGAGACACCTTTGAGTCATTACTTACGATTAAAATAATAAATAATTAAATTACAGATTAAAAAAAAATTAAGTTCTAATTATGACAACAACTAAATCAACGAGCCTTTATCCCACTATATGGGGTCAGCTACAAGAATCATTTTTCTCCATCAAGTCCAATTGAGTGTCATATTTTCATTTAATTTCAATAAATTAAGATCATTTTTTATACAAAATGCCCATATCTTTTTATGTCTATCTCTACCTTTCTTAACATAAGTCAAATCTAAAACATCTGCTCTCCTAACTGGATTATCAGATGGTCGAAGTTTAATGCGACCAAACCATCTAAGATTACTTTGTCTAATTTTGTTCGCCACTGGAGTTTTAATTAACAAAGTAAAAATCTTACATGTGCTTTCCACATATCATGACAATTGGATGGATGTCTCACAGCATCACCTTGAATTCTCTTCTCAACTATTGCATTTAAGCATTTAAGTTTGGGCCTTCATCAATCATCATAGGCTTCAATCTCACTCAACTTACCATCATGTTGCATCTCAATTTTTAACATGTTAAAATAAATATCATGACCATGACAGTGACCACTACAATCGTGCATCACTGCACACATAACATAATACATGCCTAAACAATTAGAAAAACATTATTTCATGTGTTCTAACACTTGAAATCTCTTCTTCCAAATGCAACAAATTTTCTCGACTGTTACACAGTTAAGAATTGCGATAGTTGTATGACTCATGCTATATTGAGTATCTATAATATGTGTTGCTAGGGCTGTCAAAAAAGCTCGTTGTTCGCANAAAAAGGAAGAGGAAAGAATTTAAGTGAGGACCCATTTGGTTACTTGAATTTAGAAATGTGCTTTGAAAAATCAAAAAAATTAGAGGACCGGTTGTTTGTTTGTGTGTAGTAAAAAAATCTGCATTAACTTCAAGCTTCACAAATACTCCCAAAACTTCTTAAATATAGCGAGTTCAGTTTCTCACACTAAATGAATAAAAACTACATCTTGATTTTCCAAAATGTATTTTCTATTCACAAACAATAAAATAAGCACATAGACTTGTTTAAACTAAGGGATTATTTGGCTGCAAGTAGGATTTAGCTCAATTAGGGTTTCGTAAATCCTATAAATTCAGATTACTAAAAATCCCACGTCAGTTAAATCCTAAAAATTGCTTGGCATGCCAGAGGTTAAATTCAATTAAATCATGAGAAATTGTTTAGCTAATTCAAGATTTGAGGCAATTAACTCAAGCAGAAGTTAGTGAGAAATCATTTTGATGAAAGGCAAAAAAGAAAAAAAAGCTAAATGATAACAGATAAAGATAATCAAAAACCGCCTAATGCCGCAACGACGAGAAAGATCCAAGACTACAATAAATTTGAACACTTGGTTTTGTTAATCAAGTTGAGAGACACCTTTGAGTCATTACTTACGATTAAAATAATAAATAATTAAATTACAGATTAAAAAAAAATTTAAGTTCTAATTATGACAACAACTAAAACAACAAGCCTTTATCCCACTAAGTGGGGTTAGCTACAAGAATCTTTTTTCTCCATCATNAAGTTGAGAGACACCTTTGAGTCATTACTTACGATTAAAATAATAAATAATTAAATTACAGATTNATTATTTATATAATAATATATTATATATATTTATATCTAAGTTTAAATCATAACACCTCGTGTGGTAATGTGGTTAATGTTTTCTTTTTTATTCATTTGGTCCAGGTTCGAATTTCACACTTTACATCTATTTTTTTCAATTTAATTTTTACGAGTCGAACACGAACACAATGTTCACGAGCCGATTTCGAACACAAGCCGATTTCGAACACGAGCTATTTCAAACGAGTCGAACACGAGTCAAGCCTGAGCTCGCGCAAGCTCGGCTCGTTTACAGCCCTATGTGTTGCAATGGCACTCACTTAGATGGTACTAACATCTAGGATGACATAACTTATCAATGTAAGTATAACCCAAGTTAATCACGTAATATTTTTCTTATGATACTCTTTAACGCTCCTTAACTAACCTTTCTATCACCCACATATCAATTGCTTGTATTACTACTACAACAACAAGCACTTTATCCCACTAAGTGGGGTCGGCTATATGAATCTTATTTTTCCATTGTGTCATATTGAGTGTCATATTTACGTTTAATTATAATAAATTAAGATCATTTTTTAAACAATATGTCCAAATCTTTTCAGGTCTACCTCTACTTTTCTTAACATAAGTCAAATATAAAACATCTACACTCCTAAATGGTTCATCAGAGGGTTGACATTTAATGTGAACAAGCCATCTAAGATGACTCTCTCTAATCTTTTCTACCACTAGAGATACCCAACCCTTTCAGAGATATGTTTGTCTTGCATTTTGTCACTAAGCGTAAAGCCACACATCCACCAAGTATTTTCATCTCAGCAATATTTAATTTTATGCTTCTCAAGCATGAATTTTCTATCACCCAGCAGACTCTACTTCAACCATCCAACTTGAATTCTAATAATAACATCCTCATATATATCACCATCATTTTGAACAATAGATCCGAGATATCTAAAACATTTACTCATTTTAATTATTTGATCACTCATTGTTACAACCCTGCCAATAGATCTACTACTATTAAAATTATATTCCATGCATTTAGTTTTAGATTTACTCAAACGAAAGCTTTTAGAATGTGAAGTGGCCCTTCATAATTCAAAATTTTCCTAAACTCTCTCACTCTATTCTTATCCACAAGAAAAATATCATCAATGAAAAACATACACCAAGATACATCCTTTGTAACTGTCAGGAAGAACATCCACAATTAAAGCAAAAAAATATGAATATAAAGTGGATCATTGATGTAATCCTACTAAAATAAGAAAATACTTGGTCAATCCTCCTTATGCTCGAACACAACTAACAATGTTATTATCGGGTCCTAAGTCCTTGATGCGTAAAGTTGAATTTCATGTTAGGTAGTTGACATCTAGATAAGTTTTTTTTTGTTGAACAACCATATCAATTTCCTGTACTACAAGATTAAAATATCAATTCACAATTTCTACAAACTTGTGCAAAGACTCGCACAATTGTATGTAACTGTGAGTATGTGCAACCCCTAAGAGATACATCCCCAATCATTCAACAATACAAATGCCTAAAAGGTAGACTGAAATAATTACAATCCCGTAGTGGATGTTTGGCTAGTATATTCAGAACATTTTGATGACCAGTTAACCACTATCCAATCTATTGAACATTGGCCTTCCAATGTGTATGTCCTTATTGAAGAATCAGTTATCCTCAATTATCAGAAAAAATTTTCTATCTGGACATCAGACGTAGCTCTACGTGCAAACTCCCAGTAATATACTGTCATGTGTGTTATATCTGACCAACTTAAAAAATATTAAAGTGAAACTGCAGATTCCACAATAACCCCGAAGTAACCTCAAAATAACCTTCGTGGTTCCATTTCAATAACCCCAAAATAACACTGTGGAGGTTATTTGAGGGGTTTTTTTGGGTTATTTCAGGGTTATTGAAGAGAAACTCGTATATTTCACTTCAATAACATTGAAATAACCTTCACGGTGTTATTTCGAAGTTATTGAAGTAGAACCGTGAATGTTATTTTGTGGTTATTTATGGATTATTGAAGTGGAATGTATGAGTTTCTCTTCAATAATTCAGAAATAACCCCAAAATAACCTCCGCGGTTCCACTTCAATAACCACGAAATAACATCCACGATGTAGCACACGTGACATCATAATATTGGAGTCCGCACGTAAAGCTACGTCCTGAGTCTAGACAGAAATTTTTTTCTCATTATCAAAGAAATTATTGCACTAATAGCAAAATTAACTTCTTAAAAGTATCAACTATGTCACATATAGCACCAGATTACGTAAATAAGAGCTACTGAGTCCGACTTGTTTTGTCATTTTACCATAAATTTATTAACTCCACCAAACTATCAAATTTAGTAAATCTGGAATTACAATAAAATTTTAAATGAGATTTAAAAAATTTTAGAACTTATTTTGGTCATTAAGAATATTTTACAAGATTTGGCTAAAATATACTACAAAATAGCCCCAAACAAAATATACACAACATTTCAACATGTTGAAAGAACAAGTTGGCTATGAAACGAAACCACAAAATTTTCTTTTACAAATAATTCCATTAGGAATCTCAAAATTTTAAAACAAGCAGTCCAATGTTGGCTCTAGCAATGTTAGGATTCACTTATGTTTTATATTTTGTTTTATATATAAAAAAATAAGTACTTGAGTGTAAAAACAAGCTCGACACTTATGCTTTCATTTCTTAATTTTGGAAACAAAATAAGTAAGTTCCTTAAATTATGGAAGCATTCTTATAAGTATTTACTATTTTGAACCTGTTTTAGAATAGGCCTAAGGGGAATTTTAGATTAATTAGGCCAACTAGATTTTAATTAGGATACTATTATAATAAAAAGTTGAATCAAGATTAAGTAAGGTTTTAGTTGATATCTTTCTATGTATTTAATTTTATTAATGAATTAGTTTAATAATTATTTAAATTAATTGATTATAAATTATTTATTTATACTATTTAGGATTAATTAAAGAAGTAATCAAGGTCAATAAAGCTTAATTGTTATATAATAATAATAATAGTAATAACAATAATTCAATCTAGTTTAATGCCTAGATTTAATATCTAAAATGTTTGGTAGTTAACTACTTAATTAAGTTAATTAGGTTTTGATTAAAATTATATTTTATTAGTATTTAATATGATAATTGATGGAAGGATAAATTGATTTGGAGTAATTCATAAGTTATTTAGCTAAATAAAAACTAATTAATATTTATTAATATTTTATTAATTTTTAATAATGATAATTAGTCTGTAAAATTATCGATTGATTCATAAAAATCTAGGGTAATTGGTAATTATTTGCCTCGTATAATTAGGCATTAGTTCGAACTTTGATTAGGAAAAATATTTTTTTTTTGTTTATTATGGTAATAGGCATGGTATAATGAATTAATCAATTAAGCTGTCACATTAATAAATAATTAAATACTTTTATAAATATTAGATAAATTTATTATTTATATATATATATATATATATATATATATTAATTAACCCAATAAGCTTCCAATTAATAGTTAATCATAAAATTAAATTAAATAAATTAGAAAAATTATAAATTTAATCTGCATAGTTACTGCCTAGTTGGGATTAAATATGGACTAAAAATATTTAATTATGTTTTTTTTTTAAGAAACATGTTTTCTATTTTCTCATCCAAGTTCCTAAAGTTTTAGGCTTGATTGCCAACAAAACATTTAACCAAAAACATTTCTATTAGGACCACAATTTAAGGATATTTAAAAAAAGTGAGAAAGAAAACGAAAGAAAAAAAGGGTGTTTTATACGTTCTTGCTTGTGGAGAAGAAGCGATATTGCTTTCAAATCTAGTTTCTCTAAATAATTTTGTTAGAAAGAGGTGATGAATTAAATGTGTTTCAGCCTTTGGTCATTGAGATAGCTAAGCTCAAATGCAGATGCCCAAACAGTTGCAAACACAAGTGAAAATTTCCTTTAACCAAAATCAACCAATATCCCACAAATCTAAGTTGTAAATTCAAAAGAAAAAAGAAAAAAGAACAAAGAACAAAGAAAGAAGTGCACTGCACTAGCTGTTCTAGCACAACTTGAGAGCCTTGTTGTTGCCATCTTTCCTTGTTAAGCAATTTAATGATGTTATACTCTCTTTCTCTCCTCATTTCTCTATTGCTCACTACCTAAGCTGTAACACCCAAAATTTAATAAGCCAATTAAAATTTTTGGCGATTTTAAAACATATTATAAATTCTTGCATCCATCAAAATTCAATCGAATCAATTTTATGAAATTTTACACATTAAATCGATCAATTCGATATATAGCACCAAAATTGAATTTTCAATGCATGAGAAGATATAAAATTATAAAGTATAAGCTTAATTAACTTTTAATTAATCTTAATTAATTCCCGAATCTCCCGCACCTTCAGTGTTCACAGTCTATTCTCCCGCACTTCCTCGTGGTCCAATGAGATTGAACGGCTAAGAATTAAATAGGATCATGTTAAAAATGTTGCACTCCCCCATTATCCCATCTCCCTGCTCTCATTTTCACAAACTAAAGAGCTCCCAAGATTGGGGTACTGTAGTCATACAAACTAGGCGACTTGTCGAGTGTCGTAACTCAAGACAGTCCCATGAAAAAATCCAAAGGTATAAAAATCACTTTGGCAATATTTGAGACATTCTTATCCTTACATTTTTCAATTTGAAGTTTGTCATGAATATGTACATTTTTCTCGTTTATGGTAGTTGTAGCGAAGACGAACTTATATCGGAAGTGATAAAATGATTTGTGGGCTTCCATAAGGGCTCTCAGCACGAAATCATCAAGGTAAAGGGAGGATTAAAGGAATAGAAAGAATAGGGAGGAATAATAAGCAAGATTGAAGAAGAGTTTATTATAAATACAAAACAGTTTGAGATAAGAATTCGTAAATAAATTATGCTATTGGTTAAATCATGAAATGGGCTAAGATTTCATAGAATCTTATGATGTTTATGAATCTTAGGTTGTCTACACATTAGGCAACAAGCTCGACAAAAATTTGAGAAAACTCGTTGTATGGTTGCTCTGTCAATTAAGGTAAAATAATTTTATGTTGACTTAAAATAATTCTATTCAGGTTTTCATATGATTCCATATTTGACGTTGTTGTATTTAAAATTTTTTATATTGTGGATGAATATCTACATTGAATGTATGAATGCAAATTAATTTCACCTTACGATAAATGTGATTTTATTATGCTATAAATCTGATGAGTATGTTTATGAAATTATTGTCTGTATACGGTCATTTAATATGATTCATAAATATGTTATATTAAATATCTGATAAATGTTTGTTGCAAGAATTATATTTTAAGTAATATCATAAATGATGTTATAGGTAAGCTATTACAAGAATACTTGTAAATACAGATGATGGGAATAAGTGGGATTCCTGTCTCCTGATATTTAGATGAAGACAAAACTTAGGGAATTGTTGGGATTAGATGACGACGAAATTTAAGGAACCATTGGTACCAAGATATTATTGATAATTGCTATGTTAGGGTCAACTTATATCAATAGCTAATGTGGTCTTCGGGGTTAGTAACAACTCAATGACATTATATGAGAATAGTTGAGGCTTATACAATTATAAGTGTCATTGTTATGATTAAATTGATGATTATTATGAACGTGCTTATAATCATACATAAATGAATGAAATACATGTTTTATACAACAATCATGATTCTCAGCATTACAAGCATTTTTTATTCATGTTTTATATGTTTATAGTATGCTGTGACATGTGTTATGGACACGTACTAGATAACATAAGAGCATGCACTTTTGTTTCTTTTTCCTAACGCAACATTTTCTCTTTTCTCAGAGGCTTGAAGACCAATGATGTAAGCACATAAACCACAGAAAACCCCAAATAAAATCAGTTTAAGGGCTAAAGAATCAGCATTTCATGTAATGTTTACTAGGATATGCATGAATTGGGGCATGCCGTGTCCTATGAACCTAAAACAAACCGTTGAGGTATCTGCCCCAACAAAAGAATTCTTCGAGCTTGAAGCCAGAGAAAAAAAAAAAAAACATGAAAGAGCAGAAACAATTACAGATTCAATTATGCAAACAGAGACGAGAAAAATAAATAAATAAATAACTTACTCTTGTTTTACAGTGGTCNATATTATGTTGTGACATGTGTTATGGACACGTACTAGATAACATAAGAGCATGCACTTTTGTTTCTTTCTCCAGACGCAACATTTTCTCTTTTCTCAGAGGCTTGAAGACCAATGATGTCAGCACATAAACCACAGAAAACCCTAAATAAAATCAGTTTAAAGGCTAAAGAATCAGCATTTCTTGTAATGTTTACTAGGATATGAATGAATTGGAGCATGCCGTGTCCTATGAACCTAAAACAAGCCGTTGAGGTATCTGCCCCGACAAACGAATTCTTCGAGCTTAGAGCCAGAGNCCTAAAACAAGCCGTTGAGGTATCTGCCCCGACAAACGAATTCTTCGAGCTTAGAGCCAGAGAAAAAAAAAACATGAAAGAGCAGAAACAATTACAGATTCAATTATGCAAACAGAGACGAGAAAAAAAAATAAATAAATGACTTACTATTGTTTTAGAGATAACTTACTCTTGTTTTAGAGTAGTATCGGACGCGATGGCAGTGGCCGACAGGACGGCGGCGAAACGGCGTATGGTTGGAGAGAACCTGACCCTAACGAAACTGGAGCTCTTGGGCAATGGGTGTATGCACCTCAAGTTTATAATTTGAGGGGAACCGTAGGTTGTTNGGCCGACAGGACGGCGGCGAAACGGCGTATGGTTGGAGAGAACCTGACCCTAACGAAACTGGAGCTCTTGGGGAATGGGTGTATACACCTCAAGTTTATAATTTGAGGGGAACCGTAGGTTGTCAGAGCAGGAAGACATCGAGAAGAAACGGAGCGAGGGGGAATGGTGGAAGAAGGGCGATGCAGCGAACGGAATTGAAGACTCACTCGTCTCCGCAGCGAGAGATTGATGCTGATGGTCGAGTTCGGGTGGCTCCACAGAGAAGCCATGGGGATAGTACTCGCACGAGTGTAGAAGAAGGGCGGAGGAGAGAGCCAGATTTCAGGCCTAGCGTATGCTAGGGTGCTTCGAGCTGAACAGCGCTGCCCATTATATTATTAAAAAGTCGGATATAAGATGTCAATCCATGATGTTGCCTAAGTTATGACCCAAAGATAACATGTTGAGATGGCAGGATCAAATATATCCTTCACAATCTTAAATCAAGTCAAAACAAATAAAGAAATGCTAAAATTTTTTTGGGTGCAATGACAAAGCAAAGATTCATTCACTTGTTCTTCTTAGACTAAAAACATCATGTGGTATGAATTTTTTGCTTTGGATGGAGTAGTACTGAAGGTTTATTCTTATTATGATTTGATATGAACTATTATAATATGTACATCATTTCGGTGTATTTTTTGAATATCCTAACTCAATCATTCTCATAAAAGACCTAGTAAGAGGTTATATTTGACTTTGATTGGACGCATGAACTAGCGAGTGTAGTCTTATCGGCTCACTTAAATTTTCATTCTTAAAAGGGCACATTTTATCTCATCGCTTTCTATTAAATAAATGAGGCAACAAATATCAAAATACCTCCAAAAATATGAGGCTTCAAATATTTTTCATAAATAATTATGTATAGAAAATAAATTCTGAAGATAATTTTATTAAACAAACATGAGCACACACACGTGTCCAAATATATGTATGTATGTGTGTGTGTGCGCGCACGTGCGTATTTTTGTGTTTGTGTTTGTGTGTGTTTGTGTGTGTGTGTGTGTGATTGGAGAGTATTATGAAATTCCAGAATTGTGTCACAATTATAATGATATATCATTGTTATGTGTTTATTCACGTCATAATTTAAGATAAATGTCTCTAATAGTTGCAGGATTGTTGTTATAATAAAATAATAGATCCTCTTTATCTCTGGTTGTGACATTAATGCATGAAATAAATACTTAACTCATGTGGCCTCTTATAATGCTACAACACAAATTATTTCCTTAGCTTTTATGATAAATAATAAAACGTGTGATTACTTATTTCTAGTGAAAGTGATTTCTCCATATAAAAATGCCTAAAATAACATGAGACTTCAAATATTTTTCATAAATATTTATATATATACAATAATTCTGAAGATAACTTTATTAAACACACGCACACATGCATGTGTGAGTGCACAAATATGTGTACGTGTGTGTGCTTGGAGAGTATTATGAATTTTTTATATATAATTATAACGACGTATCATAGTTATTTGCTTATTCCTATCGTAGTTTAAGATATGTTTATCTCATTGTTGCAGGATTGTTGTTATTATAAAATAGTTCATTTTCCTTTTCTCTAGTGGTGGCATTAATCTCTCTTTCTCTCTCCATCATTTGGACCTCTCTCTCTGGTGAGCATGAGGCATCTTTGTGAAGATGCCCGTCTTCGGCTTATTGGAGAACACAATTATATATGCTTTTCCAAGGTCTCCACCAAGGATTTTCATCAATCTTTGTCTCCACCTTACTTCATGTTCTCTGTTGATTCCATAGTCATACGATGTTTTCTACCGGATTGTATGTATTCACGGACCATACAAGATCTTACATCCCAAAAGAATTCAACAAACAACCTAATGAATCAAGTCACGCAGTTTTAATATCATNGCCTAGCGTATGCTAGGGTGCTTCGAGCTGAACAGCGCTGCCCATTATATTATTAAAAAGTCGGATATAAGACGTCAATCCATGATGTTGCATAAGTTATGGCCCAAAGATAATACGTTAAGACGTTGAATTTACTGTATACGTCAGGTGGGCCTCACTTAAAATTTAAAAAAAAATAAAATACATCATGACCGTAAATCACCATGATCTACGGTCAGGATCGGACTCCGTATGCAATAATTTTTCGTTAAGATGGCAGGATCAAATATATCCTTCACAATCTTAAATCAAGTCAAAACAAATAAAGAAATGCTAAAATTTGTTTGGGTGCAATGAAAAAGTAAAGATTCATTCACTTTTTCTTCTTAGACTAAAAACATCATGTGGCATGAATTTTTTGCTCTGATTGAGTGGTATTGTAGGTTAACTCTTCTTATGATTTGATATGAACTATTATAATATGTACATCATTTCGGTGTATTTTTTGAATATCTTAACTCAATCATTCTCATAAAAGACCTAGTAAGAGGTTATATTGGACTTTGATTGGCTGCATGAACTAGCGAGTGTAGTCGTATCGGCTCACTTAAATTTTCATTCTTAAAAGGACACATTTTATCCCATCTCTTTCTATTAAATAAATGAGGCAACAAGTATCAAAATACCTCCAAAAATATGAGGCTTCAAATATTTTTCATAAATAATTATGTATAGAAAATAAATTCTGAAGATAATTTTATTAAACAAACATGAGCACACACATGTGTCCATATATACGTATGTATGTGTGGTGTTTTTGTGTTTGTGTGTGTGTGTGTGTGTGTTTGTGTGTGTGTGTGTGTGATTGGAGGGTATTATGAAATTCCAGAATTATGTCACAATTATAATGATATATCATTGTTATGTGTTCATTCACATCATAATTTAAGATAAATGTCTCTAATAGTTGCAAGATTGTTGTTATAATAAAATAATAGGTTGTCTTTATCTCTACTTGTGACATTAATGCATGAAATAAATACTTAACCCATGTGGCCTCTTATAATGCTACAACACATATTATTTCCTTAGCTTTTATGATAAATAATAAAACGTGTGATTACTTATTTCTAGTGAAAGTGATTTCTCCATGTAAAAATGCCTAAAATAACATGAGACTTCAAATATTTTTCATAAATATTTATGTATATACAAAAATTCTGAAGATAATTTTATTAAAGACACTCACACATGCGTCTGTGAGTGCACAAATATGTGTGTGTGTGTGTGTGTGATTGGAGAGTATTATGAATTTTTTATATCATAATTATAATGACATATCATAATTATTTGCTTATTCCTATCGTAGTTTAAGATATGTAGGATTGTTGTTATTATAAAATAGTTCATCTTCCTTTTCTCTGGTGGTGGCATTAATCTCTCTTTCTCTCTCCATCATTGGGACCTCTCTCTTTGGTGAGCATGACTGCATGAGGCATCTTTGTGAAGATGCCCGTCTTCGGCTTATTGGAAAACACAATTATATACGTTTTTCCAAGGTCTCCACCAAGGATTTTCATCAATCTCTGTCTCCACCTTACTTCATGTTCTTTGTTGATTCCTTAGTCATACGTTGTTTTCTACCGGATTGTATGTATTCATGGACCATACCAGATCTTACATCCCAAAAGGATTCAACAAACAACCTAATGAATCAAGTCACGCAGTTTTAATATCAGATGATTATGATGATTGATAAATTGAACAAGAATAATTTAATTTATAATCCAAAACAATCTTAGAAGTAAGGAAATGTTGATTTTAGAGAAATATCTCAACAACACATGATCATAAGATTTTAATGTGAGCCTTGATTAATAAGAAGATGAATTAGAAAATAAGGATATGAGCTTTATTTCAACACGAGACGTAAACTCTTTAAGGTAGAGATGGAGTTTGTGATCCTTACCTTTAATGGGATGAAGTTGAATGTGTGAGTAGACCAACTTAATACTTTAAGCTTATGGGTAATATTTTGAAGATAACATTTTATAATCTTATAAAACATGCATTGACTTGATAGAACAATCATTAGATATATGGTTTTCAATTTATCTTCAACAGTTAATTCAAGATTTTTATCTAAAAAGAATACACTCCCATGATCAATGCAAGAGAAAAAATATAGAGAGAGTGGCATGAGCTGCATCAACAATAAGAAAAACATATATGATTATAACATGGAATTTAGGAGAGAAGATTCAATGACATGAATTATTAGAAAAAATGTCCACATCAATCAAGAATAATTATAAGGATGCATGAAACAATCTCCATGGTGCATTTTATCTTCCTCATCAAAGATCTAGTTCAAAGTGTTACGTTTGAATGACAATCAAGAAAATATTGAAATCCTCATATAGAGCATAAGAGAAAGAGGATACATGTTGTCAAGAAAAGAAGTGGTATGGAGGAGTTCAAACATAGGTAATTCCCCAAACTTTTATTTTATAAATAATATTTTTTATGAACATTTCTACATCCTTAGACACAATAAAAGAAGTATTAAAAACTTCATTTGTCATTGCTTTTGGATAAATTAAGGAATAACGTGAAAACCAATTTAAGTGGGATCAAACTCTATAGTTGATAAATCGTTCATTATCTAGACTTTCCTTGATTTTAATTAACCATGATAACTAGTGCAAACATGAGAAAGTACTCTCTTTACATATCTAAGCAATGCCTTAGGTTATTTATCACTAACGACTTTGCCTTATGAAATTAAGAAAATTTGATCTCAAAGAATTTAGCTAATTCGTTTAGACTTTAAATTTATTCTCATCTATAATATATCCTCTTGATTGAATTAAAAAATATTTAATGATGTATAGTAACAAACAATATTATGTTAACTTTGTAATCGCTCTAGCAAACATCATTAAAGTATTATATGAAGCTTTGTAGCTTTGTATGTACCATATCAACTTTATAAGCCCATAAAGATGTGACCAATATGTTATCTTTTCGAGTGAATATAAATGTTACCGGTTATATAAAGATGGAGTGTGATGCTCCATTAATAAAGATAAGGATTATTGGCCTTTATACTTGGTGGTGGTAAAAAAAGTGAATGGAGCACTAAATATAAGCTAATACTTTATACCTTTGATGATATGATAAGGGAATCTTGATAGGAATGCCAATGTTTATCATTAAATAGAATTCAATAAGAGTAACTTTAGATGAGAAGAAGAAAAAAACACTAAGTTCAAACTCAATAATTAGTAGCTGAGGTTTTAGCAATTGGTTCAACACTACTGATAGCTTTAATGAGAACTACAAATAATGCATCCACAAACAATTATGTAGTCTAAATTAAATTTTCTTTTAGTTTCAATCATGTCTAATATCATGACATACTATCAAAACGGCTCGTTGTTCGCAAACAGNGACTACTGATAGCTTTAATGAGAACTACAAATAATGCATCCACAAACAATTATGTAGTCTAAATTAAATTTTTTTTTAGTTTCAATCATGTCTAATATCATGACATACTATCAAAACGGTTTGTTGTTCGCGAACAACTTGTGTCGGGCTAGTTCGTTAAGCTTGTTTGTGTTCGACTCGAATTGGCTCGAAAAGAAAATAAATAAAATAAAAAAATATAAATATACTGCAAAATTTCACAATATTATCGGTGTAACACCGATACACCGCAGAATAACACCCCAATTATTCTACATTATATGTTGATGTTAATATGTTTTTGGATGATATTATTAAAGCCTATTTCGTGCACCAGCGGGACAAGACATGAATATGTTATTGAAGCCGAACAAGAACACATTGTTCAGCCGTCGGCTCGTTTACAGGCTACAGCCCTACCTACCTGAAACCCTCGCGGTTNAAGCCGAACAAGAACACATTGTTCAGCCGTCGGCTCGTTTACAGGCTACAGCCCTACCTACCTGAAACCCTCACCCGAAACCATCGCCTTCGTGAACGCGCTCGCGATTAGAGTTAGCTGGGAAGGCAACGACGAGATCGCGGCGTACAGAGATCACCGAAACTCCCATCTTTCCCATCTCTTCGCTCGGCTCCTAGCAGAAACCATTGAGAAAGGTAATCCTGTTCGCGGCATTCTTCCTCCTCGCTCTTCCCGGATTTACTAATAAATCCGACGAACAGCAGAATTTAGTAAATCCGGAATTTACCGCAAAAATCCGTGAAATCCGGATTTGAATNCTAATAAATCCGACGAACAGCAGAATTTAGTAAATCCGGAATTTACCGCAAAAATCCGTGAAATCCGGATTTATGAAATCTGTCGCTTTCGTTTGTCCAAACTCGAGCGTCTGGATAAAATACAAAGATGAATGTTAAACTACGATACTTGGCGGTAATGCATGTGAGGCGAAGTNCTGGATAAAATACAAAGATGAATGTTAAACTACGATACTTGGCGGTAATGCATGTGAGGCGAAGTTTTTTTTCTAAATTATTTTCTTCCCTACCAGGTGGTGATGATAGTTGTGCTCTGAGGTTGGACGGTTAGTTTAAGAAGGATGGTGCTGGTTTTAGCGCTTGGTGATCTCCACATCCCTCTTAGGGCATCGGATTTGCCGTCAAAGTTCAAGTCCATGCTTGTTCCTGGGAAGATCCAGCACATCTTGTGCACTGGTAATCTATGTATCAAGGTAACTATACTTTTTATAAGTTGCTGGTGGCCGAGCTTGTTGTTCTTTTTCGCTTGTTTTCATAGTTTTNGCTTGTTCCTGGGAAGATCCAGCACATCTTGTGCACTGGTAATCTATGTATCAAGGTAACTATACTTTTTATGAGTTGCTGGTGGCCGAGCTTGTTGTTCTTTTTCGCTTGTTTTCATAGTTTCNTTGTTCCTGGGAAGATCCAGCACATCTTGTGCACTGGTAATCTATGTATCAAGGTAACTATACTTTTTATAAATTGCTGGTAGCCGAGCTTGTTGTTCTTTTTCGCTTGTTTTCATAGTTTTGTTTGCGGTTTTTCCCATAATTCCCTTTTCACTTACGGCCACACCCACACCTATGAACACAAAAATCTAGGGTTGTACAATGGGCCGGTTTGCAAATTAGTCAAACTCAGTGAAACTGAACTAAGGGTCTGTTTGGGGCAGCTGCAACTTATCCAACATATCCAAATAAATAGTTTATCTTGATAAACTGTTGATCAACAACTGATCCAAATAAGTTGACTTACTATTTGGTTTGTTGATTTGCTGCTGTTTCTGGATAAATGACCATTCTATCCTTGGTCCATATAAGCTGACTAACAGTTTGATTTGTGTGTTTGAAAAACAACTGATTTGCAACAGTTTCTGGATAAATGAATGCAGACCCTATGATGTGCCTCTAGAAAAATGATTGATAAAATATTTGTGATATTGTTGTTTCTATCAAGGACGAGCATCAAATTTTCTACTATATTGGCTCTCTCTCAATTTAATTATGAAATATATGCATGACACGTCATTTTTTGTGTCAAATATTACAAGATCCACAAGGCAATTTTGTAGATTGCCATATTTAGCCACTCCCTCAAGCAAAAAAATCTTTATATTGTGTATCCATAAATATTTTGATAATGTTCAAGCATGGTTGAATGCTTGTTCAAGCGCATGTTCAAATCATATTCAATTATTTATTTGAATATGGTTAAAATACAACTCAAATACCAATCAAACAACATAACTTGAAAGAAGTTTGAATGTTTATTTAAACATATTTAAATCGTGTACAATCATGATTGGAACTAGCTTCAGGCATACTTCTAATGCATATCCTAATAATGTTGGAAACACGCTCTTTAATATTCTATATAGCTTTGTAGTAAAACTCCAATGATATATGAAAAGAGATATTATAAAAAATAGTATCCATGCCTGTTAAAATCACTGAGGAATGAAAAAATCTCAAACTTCACTGGTACAACCATCTTATTCTTCTGAGCAAGAAAATGTTAAACAAGAATATTGCTAATAGAGCACTGAAGAAAGCCGAAGTGACAAAGAGCGGGACATCATTCTTCCTATTCATCATAATATTGCTAATATAGTATTGAAGAAAGCCGAAGTGACGAAATGCTGCCATATTTTGTAATTACCTTAGTAACAGAGAGCAAAATTTAGGGATAGAGCTTCAAGAAGTTCTTTGAAAGAGACGAGAGAGGGAAAATCCCGTCTATGTTTGGAATTTAGAGACTGGGGAATGAACTCTTACAAGTCACCACTCCCCACAGACCCCAGGCCAATGGTCTCCTCCCAGTGCTGCCTCTCCACCCTTGACTTCAACCCCCACTAAACTGACGACCCCATTCACGACCGCCGCTCCCCGGCAGTCGATTTTGCCCACCACCTCCACAACTGCTTCGCTCTAAATCCGAATTTGCCTTCTATGCCATCCCCCGATCGTGCACCAGAACGCTCTGATCATCGAAGATGTCTTTGTTGTCTATTGGGTTGCCGATCTCGACGGAGACATCGTCTCGTCTCCGGGATTGGGGATGCGGTTTTTGATCCCGAAGCGGGAGGGGATGCCCGTGGCGGAGATCCTGGATGAGGGCAAGTGCGAACTTTTAACTCCAAACGCTGGGCCACGGGGTCGAACATGCGACCAACGTTTAATGTAATAGAAATCCGACATTTTGGAAAACGCCCGTCAAAGGTAATAATCAAACGTGTTGGTGGCGTTTTGATAATGCAGAAGCTGAGAATAAGTTGTCCCAAACGGACTCTTAAGCTTTTGTCGAGCTTTCATATGAATGTTCACACTTGGCTTGTCGAAAATTTTTAATAACTATATTTGTTTTGTTTATTTTAATTTGAAGAGCATTTCAACTATTTAATAAGAAAGATAACAAATTAATCGAGTACTTGAATTTTTATATAAAGTTATTAACAAATATTTTTATAATCTAAACTAATAAGTAATTAAATTAACTTTGAATTACTTTTTAAATACTTTATATCAATTGAATAAGATAATATGTAAGTTGCAAATAAATTTTCTTGCAATCAAATGCCATAAATAAGTACTAGTAAACTAGTTTATTGAAGCAAATAAATATGAAGGGATTGCATTAAATTATTAAAGATATTGATATAACACTATATCATGTTACTATTTGATGTATAATTAAATAATTTGTATTAATCAAATTTATTTAAATAATATAACATGTAATTATAGATCATTTAATAAGTTATTTATTGAACAATAAATGAGTTTATTCATGAACATGAATAAATGAGTTGAATCATATTTATCTTTAGTTCTTTAATCTTAGTTTTTTTTAAATATTCACTAAATCAAACAAAATTGATTGAATATTAATCAAATCGAGTTTGAATTATTCATCCGGGGCATTGGCTCATTTACGGCCCTAACTGTTATTACCACAGTCCTTAGAATAAGTTGGAAGAATATGTGGATTTATTTCTGCATTTCCAGGTTGAAAACAAATACCCAATTCCTTGGTGTAGCCAACTATTTTCATGTGCTGGGGGAGTTCCTGCTAGCCTGCAATTTTGAATGTCCGTCCGTCTGTAATTAATCATCCAGGAGTAAGACAAGNCATTGCTAATATAGCATTGAAGAAAGGCGAAGTGACGAAATGCTGCCAGACTCTGTAATTACCTTAGTAACAAAGAGCAAAATTTAGGGATAGAGCTTCAAGAAGTTCTTTGAAAGAGATGAGAGAGGGAAAATCCCGTCTATGTTTGGAATTTAGAGCCTGGGGAATGAACTTTTACAAGTCACCACTCCCCACTGACCCCANGACTCTGTAATTACCTTAGTAACAGAGAGCAAAATTTAGGGATAGAGCTTCAAGAAGTTCTTTGAAAGAGACAAGAGAGGGAAAATCCCGTCTATGTTTGGAATTTAGAGACTGGGGAATGAACTTTTACAAGTCACCACTCCCCACTGTGGCCAATGGCCTCCTCCCAGCGTTGCCTCTCCACCCTCGACTTCAACCCCCACTTAACCGACGACCCCATTCACGACCGCCGCTCCCCGACAGTCGATTTCACCCACCACCTCCACAGCCGCTTCGCTCTAAATCCGAATTTGCCTTCTATGCCATCCCCCGATTGTGCACCAGAACCCTCCGATCATCGAAGATGTCTTTGTCGTCTATTGGGTTGCCGATCTCGACGGAGACATCGTCCCGTTTTCGGGATCGGGGATGCGGTTTCTGATCCCAAAGTGGAAGGGGATGCCCGTGGCGGAGATCCTGGATGAGGGCAAGTGCGAACTTTTAATTCAAAACACTGGGCCACGGGGTCGAACATGCGGCCAACGTTTAATGTAATAGAAATCCGACATTTTGGAAAACGCCCATCAAAGGTGATAATCAAACGTGTTGGTTGCGTTTTGATAATGCAGAAGCTGGGAATAAGCTGTCCTAAACGGACCCTTAAGCTCTTGTCGAGCTTTCAAATGAATGTTTNAAATAAGAGCTTGTTAACCACTCGACAACCAATCTTGGTTAGGACATATAACCCATTTTGGCCTCCTCTCCTCCACATTTCCTAAATTTACGAGAAATCCGCCCCAAGGAAATGGAAATTCCTCTCCTCTCTCTCTGGTTCAACCTGAAAACATAACTAAAAAAAAATAAAAAAAGGGAACAAGGTTTTTTATAGAAGGCACAAAACTCTAAAAGGGCAACACCAACCGTTGNTTTACGAGAAATCCGCCCCAAGGAAATGGAAATTCCTCTCCTCTCTCTCTGGTTCAACCTGAAAACATAACTCAAAAAAAATAAAAAAAGGGAACAAGGTTTTTTATAGAAGGCACAAAACTCTAAAAGACCCTGATTACAACACCAACCGTTGTATAAAGAGGGCAAAATAAAAGAGCAAAAGCTAGAAATAAAATAAAATAAAGGACTATCCCAGATAAACCATATCATGCTTCCTTGATAGTAGAAGGCTCGCTCTTTATGTCTAGTTCATTGTCACTTTTATACTAGAGTGAAAGATAAAATATTCATATATAATATGGTAATTGAATTTTATAAGCATTTTTTCTTGTGAGCTTAGTAAATCGGAAAGGTTCAGCCTTGAGGTTTAAGTTTAGCAAAAGGCCCCAGACGAAATCATTCGATTCACAAATGAATCTATACTCGACCATCCTTCTTAAAAGAAACCAAACTACGAGGCTTGTTCGTTTGCTTCTAATATTGTGATTTTTTCTTTTTATTCATATCCCGAACTTGAATTATGACACTTAGGAGAAATGTACTTTGGTGTATGTTTTTGCTGATGACGTCCTTCTTATGGATAAGACTAGAGAGAGAGTTCAGNGTACTTTGGTGTATGTTTTTGCTGATGACGTCCTTCTTATGGATAAGACTAGAGAGAGAGTTCAGAAAAAAAACTTGAATTATGAAGGTTAACCCTAGAGTCTAAAGGCTTTCATTTGTGTAGATCTAAAATTGAATACATGAAATGTAATTTTAGTAGTAGTAGATCTAGTGGCGGGGTTGTACCAATAGGTGATCAAGCCATTAAAAGGAATGAACATTCTAAATACCTCAGCTCTATTGTTAAAACTGAGGGTGATTGATGCGAGGCATCTCCCGCTTACAAAGCGGACACGGGGCATATTTTTCTTACGAAGCGGATGTAGGATTGATCCAATGACCGCGCATGCGGGCGGTTCACGTGAACAACATAGGGTTGAACCGAGCGCCCTGTTTTTGATTTCTTTTTAATTTTTAGTAAGTTTCCTCTTTTTCTTTCATTCCATTCTAATCATTTCTTATATGTCTTGTATAAGATATATATTTTTTTTTTGGCGCATGTTTCTGTCAGGACAGNGATTGATCCAATGACCGCGCATGCGGGCGGTTCACGTGAACAACATAGGGTTGAACCGAGCGCCCTGTTTTTTATTTCTTTTTAATTTTTAGTAAGTTTCCTCATTTTCTTTCATTCCATTCTAATCATTTCTTATATGTCTTGTATAAGATATATATTTTGTTTTTGGCGCATGTTTCTGTCAGGACAATTGTTGGCGTTTTTTTTTTTCCCTTATGGGGTTGTATCAACTATGGGTGATGATCTGACTGAAGCATGTTTGAGGTGGTGATATCCTTCCAAGGTGTCGATATTGCTCCTGTTGTATCTCATTCCCGTCGGGGTACTTATCTCCTACTTTTCCATCCTCCGCATTCCTCCCTTCACAGCCTCCGCCTTTCCCTCCTTTCGCTTTGCTGCATCGCTTTCGCTGCCTTCCACCTAATTAACTATCACTACGCTACCAATCTTTCATGTCGTTGTTTAAATTTGTCCAACCGCCCTCCATCAATGCAGCCGCCCCGAACAGCCCCCCGGTTGTTTTTTTCTGCAGTTCCAACCACCGGTGATGCCTTTCCCACTCTCTTCTTCACCGTCATTGCAGCTCCTGCACTCCACCTTTTGTTGTCTCCACTCAAAAATCCCTCGCCTTGCTGTTTTACGCTGTTCCACCATCCTAGATTGCCGCCGCAGTCCAGAACAACACTTTCCTTGCTGTTAGCCCGCTGTCCAGCCCCTAGTCCTTATTGTGATCGCCAGGACAGCTCGCCGTCTCATTGTTCCAGCAGTTTCTCACCTCCCTTTTGTCGTCACCATCGCTCCCTTGCTGCCGCTCTACCTTGCAGCCTTCCAACCGCCTTTTTGCCACCTCTTTAGAGGTCCAAACCCTCGTCGATCACCGCCCTAGCANAAATAAGAGCTTGTTAACCACTCGACAACCAATCTTGGTTAGGACATATAACCCATTTTGGCCTCCTCTCCTTCACATTTCCTAAATTTAGGAGAAATCCGCCCCAAGGAAATGGAAATTCCTCTCCTCTCTCTCAGGTTCAACCTGAAAACATAACTATAAAAAAATATAAAAAAGGGGACAAGGTGTTTTATAGAAGGCACAAAACTCTAAAAGGCCCTGATTACAACACCAACCGCTATATAAAAAGGGCAAAATAAAAGAGCAAAAGCTAGAAATAAAATAAAATAAAGGACTATCCCAGATAAACCATATCATGCTTCCTTGATAGTAGAAGGCTCGCTCTTTATGTCTAGTTCATTGTCACTTTTATACTAGAGTGAAAGATAAAATATTCATATATAATATGGTAATTCAATTTTATAAGCATTTTTTCTTGTGAGCTTAGTAAATCGGAAAGGTTCATCCTTGAGGTTTAAGTTTAGCGAAAGGCCCCAGACGAAATCATTCGATTCACAAATGAATCTATACTCGACCACCCTTATTAAAAGAAACCAAACTACGAGGCTTGTTCGTTTGCTTCTAATATTGTGATTTTTTATTTTTATTCATATCCCGGACTTGAATTATGACACTTAGGAGAAATGTACTTTGGTGTATGTTTTCGCTGGTGATGTCCTTCTTGTGGATAAGACTGGAGAGAGAGTTCAGAAAAAACTTGAATTATGAAGGTTAACTCTAGAGTCTAAAGGCTTTCATTTGTGTAGATCTAAAATTGAATACATGAAATGTAATTTTAGTAGTAGTAGATCTAGTGGCGTGGTTGTAATAATAGGTGATCAAGCCATTAAAAGGAATGAACGTTTTAAATACCTTAGCTCTATTGTTAAAAGTGAGGGGGATTGATGCGAGGCATCTCCCGCTTACAAAGCGGACACGGGGCATCTTTTTCTTACGAAGCGGATGTAGGATTGATCCAGTGACCGCGCACGCGGGCGGTTTACGCGAACAACATAGGGTTGAACCGAGCGCCCTGTTTTTGATTTCTTTCCAATTTTTAGTAAGTTTCCTCATTTCCTTTCATTCCATTCTAATCATTTCTTATATATGTCTTGTATAAGATATATTTTGTTTTTGGCGCATGTTTCTGTCAGGACAGTTGTTGGCGTTCTTTTTTTCCCTTATGGGGTTGTATCAACTATGGGTGGTGATCTGACTGTAACATGTTTGAGGTGGTGATATCCTTCCAAGGTGTCGATGGTGCTTCTGCTGTATCTCATTCCCGTCGGGGTACTTATCTCCTACTTTTCCATCCTCTGCATTCCTCCCTTCACAGCCTCCGCCTTTCCCTCCTTTTGCTTTGTTGCATCGCTGTCCCTGCCCTCCACCTAATTAACTATCACTACCCTACCAATCTTTCATGTCGCCGTTTAAATTTGTCCAACCGTCCTCCATCAATGCAGCCGCCCCGAACAGCCTCCCGGTTGTTTTTTTCTGCAGTTCCAACCACCTGCGATGCCTTTCCCACTCTCTTCTTCACTGTCATTGCAGTTCCCGCACTCCACCTTTTGTTATCGCCACTCAAAAATCCCTCGCCTTGCTGTTTTACCACTGTTCCACCATCCTAGATTGCCACCGCAGTCCAGAACAACACTTTACTTGCTGTTAGCCCGCTGTCCAGCCCCTAGTCCTTATTGTGATCGCCAGGACAGCTCGCCGTCTCATTGTTCCAGCAGTTTCTCACCTCCCTTTTGTCGTCACCATCGCTCCCTTGCTGCTGCTCTACCATACAGCCTTCCAACCGCCCTTTTGCCACCTCTTTAGAGGTCCAAACCCTCGTCGATCACCGCCCTAGCCGTGTGTTGTGAGCCGTATCGTTGTTATTTCCTATTTCAATGTGTCAAGTGTCGTGTTTGTTGTTGTTGTTTTTACTTTAAAGTGTGTTGGTTGTAACTACATAGTTGTTTTCAGTAATAATATTTGCTTTTCATATTTTGGTTTTGATTAACTTCGGTATTAGTGATATAGATGGAGATGTTATTAGTATAATTCAAGTTGGATGATTAAAGTGGAGGAATGCATCGGGCCTATTGTGTGATAAAAAAAGTATCGCTTACACTTAAAGGGAAATTTTATAAGATGATGGTGAAAATATTTAATGACATGGAATGTTGGCCGGTAAAAGAGAATCATAAAATTTAGTCAAGTGTTGCTGAGATGAGAATGTTCAGGTGGATGAGTGGCTCTATAGATAAAGACAAAATATAAAACAAATTTATCCGTGAAAGGGTTGGAGAGCTCCAATGGCGGGCAAGATTAGAGAGAGTCACCTTAGATGGTTTAGTCACATTAAACGTCAACCATCTTATGAGTGCTAGGAGAGTACATGTTTTAAATTTTACTTATGTTAAGAAAGGGAGAGGTGGCTCTAAGAAAACTTGGGCATGTTGTATGAAAAAATTATTTTAATTTAATAGAATTAAATGAAAATATGACACTCAATAGGACACAGTGGAGAAAAGGATTCATGTGGCCGACCCCTCTTAGTGGGATAAAGGCTTGTTGTTGTATTCATATCTTGAACTTGGTAATGCATTTTTCTTTTCTCGTCAATTCGTTTGTCCGCATCAGTGCTGTATTTAGAAGCTATAACCAATTATTATTGCTGCCAAATTGATCCATCCATAATAAATAAAAACCAAATTCAGCACGTGAAAATTTCAAAATATTCTTGATTACTTCAACCTGATAAAGTTGATCATTTTAATGCAAAATAACAGATCATCCCTTCATTTTCCTGCCTGCAATTTGCAACAGGAGTCAAACAACTTAGAAAATAAAAGTTTATAAGTTTTTTTAATTATATTTCAACATACATAAAACTAATTTCAGTACTATTAAATTTTCCAAGGATTTCAATATTCTCTGGCAAATGGCATATTTGCATAATATTATGGGATAAAGATGCATTCAATTAACCACACCGCTCCTTTTGTGTAGTTTTTATAGCTCATTTTTGTTCCTTTTGTTATTTTAACGCAAAATGAAATATTTCACGAAGTTGTATTCAAGCGAAGGGATATATTTGTTGTTGCTATCTTGAATGAAGTAACTAAAAAAATCTATTTGGTGACCTGAAGTTTGAATGCGGACATGGGTTGATTCAAATAGTTAGTATTCACATTCAAATCTTTAGAAAGAAAATCATTATTTTATTATTCACATTCAAATTAGCAGTAATTATAGCCATTATTTTCTTAACCACTTTTAAAACATCAGTAGCCAGATTCATAGTTTATACTCAAGTTTTCTCAAGTCAAATGACTAGAGAAGCTTTGTAGCACCATAGGACCTTAGGTAAAGTTCTACAAATAACAAACAATAATGTAATGACAATAGAAGTAGAGAAGGGGTTAAACTGATAAATGTAAAATTGAATTATCAGCTTGAAGTTGCATACATATCAGCTAAAGTTTGAATGCGGACATGGGTTGATTCAAATTGTTAATATTCACTTTAAAATCTTTAGAAAGAAAATCATTATTTTATTATTCACATTCCAATTAACAGTAATTTGATACAATCTGACTCAAAATAGACACACTTTTCCAGAAAAGTTAGCACTTACGATTCAAAGGTAGGAAATTTCTCCCAATTCCTGCAATTCGAGAGGTAGGAAATCTCTCCTAAAACCTAAACCTAAACCTAAGACTCACAACTCAATCTCATGCATAAAACTTAACCCTGAACATAATAAGCCTATTATACCCAACATTAATAATAATAAAAAGACTAAATTGCCGTTAGGCATACAAAAGACAAATTTTTCTTTAGACTAGGCTGAGATGTAACATAATCATAGTCATTTTTTTAGTAACTTTTTCAAAACATTAGTAACCAGATTCATAGTTTGGACCAATGACTAAAATACTTTGTAGTCACCATAGGACCTTAGGTAAAGTTCTACAAAAAACAAACAATAACGTAATCACAATAGAAATAGAGAACGGTAATAAAAAAAATGGCTTATCAGCTAGAAGTTGCATACATACTAGCAAATCTATTTGCGAAGCTTTCTATATTCAGCCATCTTCGAATCTGAATTTGGTTGCAGACATATTAGGGGCATGGCATGGTTACAAAACCTAAAAATGATTTGGAGGGAATTGATTTTTACATTTTTAGTAAACATAATGGGTAATTTAGATATTATAGAAACTTTTATTAAAAACTGCAGTTTTCCACGCTCTTATCTATAAAAGAATACTTTCCACAATTTTCCTTTTCCTTTTCAATTTGCTCTGTTCTTCCAATCAAGTGAGTTATAAATTCTTTGCCATTCTTTTTTTTCCTCTCCTTTTCTAAACTCTCAATTAGAATGTTAAACATGTAATGTCATATAATTTGCCATTTAAGAAATTTCTGGCATTGATTAGTTTGAATACGCATTAGCATTCTGTCCTCCAATTATTCAAAATATATTTATTTTTAGGATGAAATTAAAGGTACTAATTCTAATTGAAAGAAAATTTGTTATGAGTTTTCTAGACTTTATATATTCTTTTTGATATGCTGGTAAAAATTTTAACTTCAGTACTTCAATTTGAAACTTATGCACGCTAAGAGGAGGCTGAATTGTGCGCCGCACTTATAAGCTTCATCAAACGGGCTCTTAGAATATCAAACATTAATGATACATGACCATCGAATAGTTAAAATTATAAGACAGGATGACCACAAAAATCTATATTACATGGAGTAATTAACTTCTTAGTATTGTTATAATGATTTACTCAAAACACAAATATTTGAAGCATTAAAATATTGAAGCACCATATCGACATGCACATCAACAAAATATGTAAATAGATGATAAATGTAAATCTAAGTCAAAAGGAGAAACATAAATGATTTTTATGTAATTCAACACATTGGTGGCCGACATCTTATAGATATTCATGATTTATATATATATATGCGTCGCATACTCAGAACAGTTGGTCGGCATCTCCTTGTTAGTTGTAAATCTCCTCTGATTTGGAGTTCGATTCTCCCCGAGTGTAGGGTGTGGTACTTGAATTCTTAGGCGCATGAGGGATGTTCGGGGATCGTATAATAGGCTCCGACCATTCCTTTNCTGAAATTCCAACAGGTTACTACGAGACTTTTCAAAATAAGAAATAAACGACAAATGAACACAACGATCTAGTAGAGTAGGTGCTTGTAAAACTATTGAATTGCATCTTGCAGAGTAGGTTCTTGTAAGCCTGGTAGAGCCAACTGGAAGGTCATTGGGAATTGTGGAGTGTGGTTGGCATAGTAGCGGCGGAAGTAAGGGCTGAGAATCGGGAGGGGAGAAGGGCGGCACAGTAGAGAATAATAGGAAGGCTACATTTACGGGATAGTCGGCTTAGGAGTGCGATAATCCTTGGGTGAACAGAGAGCTTAAGATGGAAGAGGGATTTGGGGCGACGCTCAGTAGGAGCGGCTGGAGACGGGAGGGAAAGGGATCGAGTTGGGTGAAGGCTGTAGGAAAGTGGCGTGGGAGGGCCGGAGGCCAGCAAGTGAATGGAACTGGGGGAAGGGTTTGGAGATACAACCACCACCGGGAAAAAGGATACAGCCAAAGCACCATCATTTCCATCGAATACATCCCTCGAGGGGAAACTAGGACGTCGGTTGCTGTTCTCACAAATCAGAAATAAGAAATAACATGAAAACTCAAACACTAAGACTTAAAAAACACAAACAAAATAGAAGTGAGATGGGCGGGAAATGAAAATAAGAAGGCGGGAAATTTCCCGCCTAATGAAAAGAGAGAAGGGGTTGGTCCAACCTCCTCTCTCAACTTAACAAGTTCGGGTAAAATCGGTTAATTTTTTGGAAGAAAAATCTCTGTGTCATTCTCCCGAGATTGGGGAAGCTTCGTCCTCATTCGTCGAAACTTTTGGCTCATCGTGGCACGCCATCGAGTCCTTTGATACATCGTACAAGTAGACGTCGTTCCAAATCACATTTCGATAGAAAATATATTCGTCCACCTTTGATACATGAGCTGGAACTGTAGCTAGACAAGTATCCCCATGAATCAGGCATCGCATCATCCCAGTTATAACCAGTTTCTTTCATTCCTCGTACTCGGTTGGGTGCAATTGATAGGCTAGTATGTGAGGAAAAACCCGCTCTGGTTTTACAGTAAGTGATAACAAATCCACTCTAGGTTAAAATCTATGGCAGGTTGTACAACTCTCACTGGCTCCTTCTTGGGAAAGACCTCTTCACCAAAGATAGGACATGGATCCCATTGCAGAATTTTCGTCTCCATCAAACTTTTTTGGGCCACTACAAAGCTGAGATTCATCTCTTCCGTCTGGACATCTGATGAAGTGTCCCATGCTGACTTGAAAGTAACCCCTGAATAACTCCATGTTATGTCTCGACATGAAACATGATGACCTTTTTTCTGACATGTTGGACATCCCTCCTTCGGGACAACACAGGAGGGAATCTATACATTTGAAAAATATGCATCTCGCTTATCTGGGGTGTACATGTATCTGATGTCAACTCCTCAAACTCATAACCACTGTAGACATCCAAGATAATTCCTGTTGATGTTCCTTTCACCTTCTGCAATATGCTAGCTCAAGGCACCATAATCTCATGCTCCTCTAGGCTATCCATTACCTCAGAGTCTTTATATTCTAGAGTAGTGATTGTTACTTCAGATAGAATCTCTATCTTGGGGTTAACTGGATTTGGTGGTGTCTCTTCCTCGTTCGCTGAAAAATGAGAATCCCCTCTGAAGTCTATATCTTCTTCCCGATCACTGTTCATCTCTTCGATTGGTAGCTGAAACTCCTTGTTTATGTCCTCACCGCCTTCAGTATATGCGGTGTCTTTTCCCAACCTTTTCATCACACCCTGCTCAGTGAAGTAGATCACTCCCCTGGTTGTGCATTGTGCTTTCACATGTTCAAACTTGTGGCACTTGCAACATTTTTTGGTTGTGAAAAACTTGTGGATTGGTTTTACTGTCGCAAGGGGGGTGGTTTTGTGATACAGTCTCTCCACTTCATAAGCTAGTCTGCAACTTTTGACAGTAGAAAATTGATAAAAATTGACGTTGTATTTCCCGCCACATCTTCACATATTCTCGTCCCCCCCATCAACCTTTCAGATCACGATCGAGGGTAGCCACCTACTGGATTTCCTCTTCAATATCCATAAACCTCGATTGAAGACGGCAGAGATTTCATTGTATCTCGGGCTGGATAGGCTCGGGCAGGTATCTTATCAGTGGCATGGCTAAGGTTTTAGGGTTGAGAGGTGAAAGAGAATGTAGGAGACGTTCGGTGCCAAAAAATAATTTGGTGTTGCTGGTTTTTAAAATCAGTAAAGAAAAAATTAAGTTTAGGTCAAAATTTTGCCGAAGACTTGAGAATTGGGAAAGAAAAAATTTTGTGGGGATGGCTTGGGAAGGGGCGGATGCTAGGTAATACTAGGAGAGGACTAGGGTTGGACTAGCTCGATACTAAATGATATCAAAGGAAAAGCCCAAACCACAATAAAAACGGAAATAGAAATATGATTGTTGAAATTTTAATAGGTTACAAAAAGACTCTTAAAAAAAAAATAATAAACGACAGACAAAACAATCCCCCCCTCCCCGAGGTGAAACTATAATGTCGGTGGTTGTACTCACAAATCTGAATTTAGAAATAACATGAAAATTGAAACCTAAGACCAAAAAGCACATATAAATAGAAGTTGGATAAGCGAGAAATGAAAATAAGAAGGCGAGAAATTTCCCTCCTAATGAAAAGAGGAGAGGGGTTGGCTCGGCCCCCTCTCTCAACTAGATAGGTTTGAGTCAAATTGGTTTAGCTTTTGAAGGAAAACTCCTCGTGTCAACGATTATGTTCATTCCATAACAATCCTAAAAAATGATTTAAAAGGTTATAGCATGAAGACAATTGCAAGGCTTGCTAGACCATGATGGATAATATCTCAATGAATGAAGCAGCTGAGTTTGTTGTACTACTATTTTTTTTTAGTACAATAATGTCATACATGTTTGATGGTCATGGATACATCACAATTTTTGTGATACATCACATTATGAATATATAATCTGGCGTATATAAACCTCCTTGTTAGCTCGAACAGTCCATAATTTTCAGAAAAATAACATTCCAAATCAAACTTCATGGACTTCAAATGTTACCAAAACCTAAGGAATTAAAAAATTATAATACTTCACAATGCATTCAACTGGATGACAGAAAAAAAGAGTCGGTGACAAAACCCCAAAACATGACCAGTAAGTAAAAAAACCCCACCCGCATTGGAATATTTTTCTCAAATCCAAGCTAACATCAAAGCTCTCGTTTTGGTTTCAATTTTGTTTTCCATAAAGTGAGAGGAGTACAATGGGAATCCTTCTCTGTTAATGATTTTCAAACTCCACAAGCTTTCAAAAGAACTTATGATAGCATGAATTCAAATTTAAAGCCCACTATTTTCATTTGCTACAAGAATGAATTTCGCAAAAAAAACACTTCAGATAAATGACACAAATATTACACAAAAACCAAACCTGATCAAGGTCATTCGCCACGACTGTGTTTCCCAGGGCGGCAAAAAAGGCCAGCTTCAACCGATTGTCCTTGACTACAACNAAAAGATATGACCCGAACCTGAACCCACACACAACTAATTGAGTCATACACAAAACAACTATCTTAATGGTTAAATGGTTTATTGAATTTCCTTATGTCAATACAAAGGAGTTAACCTGAATATGACCTATTGAGACAAAGGAGGGCTTACAAACAGTTAGAAAGAAGATGCCTTTAGACTCTAAACTTAAACAAGTTTTTGTAGATTGATTTGGCATTTTTCAGGTTAACATGAACACAACTAGAATATTGAACAGCGTGACATCTTAAATTGAAATAAAAAATAAAATAAAAATAAAAATAAAAAACCCTCTATATCATTCAGGTCAAACCGAACCTGAATTTGTTTTGTCAGGATTGTGTCCAATTGTCATGTCTGAACATTTATTGACACCTCTATTCAAGATAAAAACAAGTGACTAATATCTTGTCTATAATATAAGAATATCTAAGCTTCAANTGCCCATGTTTCGTCGTTTTTCGAGCTGCTCGTCTGCTACGTCAAAGCCGCTCAACTGCTCCGCCAAAGTTTCTCCTCGACTACTCGCGTCCCGTTCGCAGACGGCAAGATGCGCCATTTGCTGTAGGTGAAGCACGCTAATGGCCTCAGGGCTTTCCTACACTGCCGCCATCGCCAGTGATAACCCCGCCAAACCCTCCTAAGTTACAGTAGTTCACAAACACAACTCCTCTTTCCACATCGCAGATAGTTCGATATTCTCGCAGATGTACCATGATTCTGTTGCAGGATATGAAGATTGCAATTTTATAAAAAAAGTAGAGAATAAAGCGGGCAAACTAGCAATATTCTTCTTTGACGCTGAAATTTCAACTTGTGCAGGAAAATACAAATTTACACCTGTTGGAAAGTTCCAATTAGATTGCCATAAGATGAAGATTATCAGAAGTTTTTTGAAATTTTCAAACTTGTTGGGGATTGGCAGGTGGGTCTTTTCGACGGAAGACATGATATGATACAACTGAGCATAGAATAAGATTACACAAGGATTTTCTTATAGAAATTCATCAGAGCCGAGGGTAAACATATGAAATTGCTCAAATGGACCCTTAATTTTGATCCCAGTCAAGAACCCCCAATTGCGCCTATCTGGTTCTCATTACCTGAACTCAAGCTTCAATTTTTTGACTTACCTACCTTATATGCAATTGGGATTATCCTTGGAAAACTTCTGCAGGTAGACACACCTAAAATTTATTTCTCAAGGTCCTTTATTGCAAGAATTTTGATTGAAAGAGATATTACACTACCAGATATAGAAGAAGTCTGATTTGACTCTATTCATAATGGTTATTAGAAAAAAATCATTATGGAACAAAAACCTTACTACTGCAAGCAATGCAAGATGTTTGGACACCCGCAAGAGAAATATTTCAGATTGCAACCACAGTTGAGAACCAATAGTCAAAAGCAGGAACATCACCTCACGTGCCTGAACGCGCTCCCAACAAACTAGATGACAACCAACCTGAAGGGGGAATTACTAAGGAAATGGAGTCTGTCCCCGGGAACTCTTCTCCTGACCATACTATAAGGGATAATGTTAGGAAGGAAAGTTAGGATAGCCCCGCAGCTCCTATTCAGAAAGCATCAGGTGCAAAGGGGGCAACTCACACTTCACATACACTGAAACCTATCGTTGTGGCAACGACTGCCTTTTTTTCTAATGCGGTTCTATTATCTAATCAGACCGAGGATCACATGAGCCAGTCTTCAGATGAAGAATGACAGATTTACACTTCCCGGCGAAAGAAGAAGGTTGGGGGCACACTCCAACTTGGAAACTTAATGGATGATATTTTGGTTACTCCTGAAAATGACACGACACTTCAAAGTTTGTTATCCGACTCTGCTCCTAAAACTAGAGAAAGAGGCAGCACTAAACTGACCCGTCCTTAACTACTTGTTTTCTGCATGTTTTAAATTTTTTGAGTCTATCTGTATCTTTTGTTGGGGTAGTACTGTACTTGGTATCGTATGGGTATGGTGTCTCTATTGGGCCCTCTCATGCAAACTTTATATATCTGTCGACTACCTAATGTAACCTTTCAGTTTTCACATCTAGGGCTTATGACCCCGGCAATGACAGTGGGACCTGTTAAAGGGATAACCATCACACAACCTTGGTACCAAGTGAGGTTGTAATTCGAGCCAGAGAAGCGCAAATCAGTTTTTACATCTAGGTATAAAATCATGACATGACTATATATAGATATATAGTCATGTCATGATTTTATGCTGGCTGTCGACTACCTAATTTAACCCTTCAGTTTTCACATCTAAAGCTTATGACCCCGACAATAACAGTGGGACCCGTTAAAGGGATAACCATCACACAACCTTGGTACCAAGTGAGGTTGCCATTCGAGTCAGAGAAGCGCAAATCAAAAGCGTGAGAAGAGAAAAAAAATAGAGAGAAGTCAAAGCGACAACCTAGGGCGCACCGAAGGAAGAGTAGTGTTGTGCGAGAGGAGAAGGAAGAGGAAGATTCTCCTGTGAGGGACTAAGCTAAGCAAGAAGACACTGTCAAGAAGAAGAGAAAGCGAGATGAGGGTGACACCGACCCTGTTTGTGAGAACAAGCATATCTGCATGGCTGAATGACACATTCGAAGATAACGATGGAGGTGTGAGCGACTCGACTTGAATTTGAGTGTTGAGGAAGGTTCATCTAGAGAAGGAAGAAGAAGGCAGGTCAATCTGAGCTCTAGCTCAAGGGAAAGAAGTGTTCTTACATGAAGTTGTCGATTTGAGCCAAATAGGAGTTCACCTGCAATGGAACCAAGCTACGGAGAAGAAACAAGAGGGCTGAAACATTATCAGGTGGAGCCAACGAGAGTTCTGATGATGGTTTCTTCTACATTCCAAGCAGAAGATGAGGCGTGGCTTAGGAATATTAGAGGTACGACTTTTATAATTAGAGTTAAAGAAATTTTATTTTATAAGAATTGGGTTAATAATGTTATGATTGGAATTTTACAAGCATTGTGATAGTGTGAGAGTGGTTGTATCAATCTGAATCAAAGAAGAAAAATGAGAAGAAGCATCGAGCATAGAAGAGGAGAGGAGCCAGCGTGCTTGGATTTGATTAATAATGAGCTGAAGCTTGCGAAAGGGGAAGACGGGTGCGTTGTCGAAACCATAGGACGGAGCAATTCTATGCGTGTTAATAAGGGTTTTAAACATATTAATTTATGAATTTAATATTTTATTAATTATTAATTATTAATATTAAGATTTAATCAAATTAGGATTCTATCTATAGAAGCTTCATATTTGGACAAGAAAATGTTGGGGACAACAAAGAAATGTTAGATTTTTATTTCCAAAAGTATTTTGTATAAGTTAATAATATTTAATATTAATATGAATTTTAATGATTGAAATTTGAAGTTTTAGTATTGAAATCTTAATTAAAATAATATAATAAAATAATAATTATTGAACATATTAAGTAATGTTATAAAAAATTTAGTAACATGAATATTTTATATTTCATAGATGTTAATTTGAAAGAAGTGATAAAACTTAAGTGCAAGAAAGCCGTCTTTGATCGAGGTGAATATTTGTATTTTTAAATTATGGTACTATTTATTTTCTTCTAGATTTGTTAATTGTTTAGATAGATTTTATCTGTTGTTTATGTTCATTTGATCATATTGAATTGCATGCCACTTATATTTATACATATATATCAAATGCATTATTTAGATTAATATATTATTTACTAAATGTTCTGAAAAGAAAAAAATGATATTTACTATTTTGATTGTTTGCATGTGCATGCTTGTATATGATAGAGTCACTCTTTTATGGTACTAGTGGTGACACAGATACCCATGCACATAAATGAAAAATGATACAAATATTGAAGTATATTAAATGGTACAATTTTAGATGGTGTTCCTGTGAAAATATATACATATTAGAAATATATTGATATGTAATCGATATGTAAAACATAGTGGGTTTTAGAATTACATTGAATGATCATATTAGATAGTACAACCCTTCACCTGCTCTTACATTAATTTACGTAAAATTTAACGTTCATGGATATTGTCTTCTTTATTGTTGTATTACTATAGTTTAGGAGTATGAGTATTTACTGACTATGATTAGCTCACTGTTGTTTTAAAATAGTTTTCAAGTTTAACTAAATGATTAACAACTAAGCAATAGAAGAAAAAATGTTTATAGAAGAAACAAATAACCTGTAATGAGGTAAATTTAACTGTATTGCTTTAATTTACTTATTTTAGTGGCTCTTTTAATTGTTAAATATTAGTTATAGAAAATAAATATAGAAAAAATTTAATGTCTGACTGTCTGTTTTCGTTTTGATTAATTCTAAGCCACGGGCCGAGCTGTGATACCCTTAATTCCTTACTAAATTAGGATTCCTTAAATCCCTTTCACTTCATGAACTAGGAAGAATACATTACTCCATCTTTCTTAAAGTGGAAGATCCTACACTTTTTGCTTTGGCAAGAGCATCAGAAATGCTTTGCCAAGTATATCCTAATTGCAGTGTTAAATCTTCTAAAGTTTCTTACATTTTAGTTGTGATTTAAGTCAAGCAATTTACATACATACCGCCCAATTTTTATGTATTTACATATCTAATGCCTAAACTTCAATTTTTACATTTATACCAACCAAATCTTTCTTACACATCAAAAGTACCACCATTTTAATTTTTATAAAGTGAAAACAACTTTTTTTATACATAGGTAAGGTGGTATGCATGTACAAATTGAAGTTTAGGTCTTAGATATTTAAATATATAAGAATTGAGTGGTATGTATGTGAATCTTCCTTAAATTGTAATAAACAAACTCTATTCTTAGGTTGATAAATATAAAATTAAAAATTAAGTCAAATTTTTTTGAAGAGATCGAGAGAGAGAGTGATTGACTAGGACATTGTTGACCTCATTTTTAGTGAGGTCTAGTCTTCCTCTTAGGGTTTAGGATATAGCCTTAGGAATCTCCCTTCGACTATCTTAGAACCTTAGAAATAAGACCCGCCTCGTTTTAGAAATCCAACCCATTTCTGTACCCTTTTGGAGTTTCGCGTGTGTGGTATCGACTTCTAGCATTTATAAGAGTGAAACCAACATGAGGAAACCCAAAAAGAATTCCTATAGGACCTTTTGAGCCTTTGGGTTGCCTTCTGCACAATTCGCACTCCCGCGCCACAAATTTTGCAATTTGGAGAATCGACGCGTCCGATCGCCACAATTCACATCGCTTGCACCTTTACCTGTCGAAAACTCGAATAGACTTTTTGAAACAATCGATCGCGGGTCGAAATTTTATGAAGTTTGAATTTTGACGCGTTTTTGACCCGATTGTCGACGACGTCGTCCGAGCGACCCCGGATGACAAAACAGATTGCACCGGCACGTCCGTAACGTCAATTTTGCCTAGGAAGGACACCCATTTTGTTACGTCGCCGCGCGTGAATNTCTTGCTTAAAATGAATGCTAGAGAGTTCACTTTACTTTTTTATACATATGTGGGGGTTCGGTTTAGCTCCTACGGCTTTCCCTTACTTGAAATGCTTGCTAGGAGGAAATTTATTTAATTTGGAAAGCTTTGTATCTTGTTTTGAGGGCTTGGTTTAGCTACTCTTGAGGCATCTCCCCTGCTTAAAAATCTGTTGGAATGGTTGTATGCTTGGAATATTTAGACATACAGGTTGTTCCTTGGCTTTGGATGGCTCTGTTTTACTTACAGGTGGCTGAAACTTTACTTCTTGTTCAAGCCTGAATTTATATCAATGCTTGGGTCCTGTTTTAGCCTTGTTGAGCTCTGTTTTGGCTTTTGGTTCTTGTTGCCCGGTTTTGGCTTGGTTTGGAGTCTCGGTTTTGGTTTGAAATGGCTAGAACTTTATTTTTTTATGGAAACATGAATTTTAATATTGTTGGACTCGGTTTTGGTCCTTGTTGGGCTCAATTTTGGCTTGATTTGGAGGCTCACTTTGAGCTCTTACTGATTTTCGATTTGTTTAGAAGTGGTTGGAATTTTAATAGCTATTAAAGCCTGAATTAATATCAATGCTTGGGTCCTGTTTTAGCCTTGTTGGGCTCGGTTTTGGCCCCTGCTGGGCTCGGTTTGGCTCTAGTTGGGAGCTCGGTTTGCTTTGTTTGACCCTTACCCGAGAGGTGGTTTTGCTGGCTTTGGTTCCTACTCCTACCTGTGAGACCTATTGGAGTTTCTTGAGTTTAATCTACCCCCTCCTGTTGAGTTTGAATCATTTGAATGATTGTAGATGGATCAAACTTGTTAATTTGAGACATTGGTGATGTTTTATACTCTCCTATGTATATCAAAACTTGTAGGGAATTGATTCGGGTTTGCCTTAGCCGTGAGCCTCACTTGTTGTTCCTTGGGTTTGCCTCAGCCGTGAGCCTCTTCTGCTCCTGTGCCTCGGGTTTGCCTTAGTCGTGAGCCTTACTTGCTGTTTCTTGGGTTTGCCTCAGCTGTGAGCCTCCCCTTTTGGTCCTTACCCGTGAGGTNCGTGAGCCTCACTTGTTGTTCCTTGGGTTTGCCTCAGCCGTGAGCCTCTTCTGCTCCTGTGCCTCGGGTTTGTCTTAGCCGTGAGCCTCACTTGCTGTTTTTTGGGTTTGCCTCGGTTGTGAGCCTCCCCTTTTGGTCCTTACCCGTGAGGCCTATTGGAGGTCATGGGGTGTGATTTGGTCCTTCTTGTTAAGCTTGATTGGCTTGAGTGTTGGGGATGAATCAAGTTTACCATCCGNATCACTCTAGTTATCCTCTTATGTTTGTCAGGGAAGCATAGTAGTCATTGGTGGTTCTTTTGGTCGCCTTAGCCGTGGGCCTCACTCGCTGCCCAAAGNTATGTTTGTCAGGGAAGCATAGTAGCCATTGGTGGTTCTTTTGGTCGCCTTAGCCATGAGCCTCACTTGCTGCCCCTTTGGTTGCCTTTGGTCATGAGTCTTGGAAGCTGTCTTCTGCCTTAGCCGTGAGCCTCATTTAGCCTTGTTTCTTGTCTTAGCCGAGGGCCTTGGTGGTTGCTTTCTCTTCTCTATTGGTCCCGACCCTGAGCATTTATTTAGGTTTTGCGGGAAAATTTCATGTTTATTTGATATACGAGACTTCTTTAATTCGAAAGTGGGAGAACTTTAATTTCANTTTATTTGATATACGAGACTTCTTTAATTCGAAAGTAGGAGAATTTTAATTTCGGCATGAGTTTGGAAATATTGATGGTGGTTTCCCCGAAGTCACTTTCTTTTGAAGTTTGAGATTTTAAACTTCATTTTGGAAAAGCATTTGGTGGATTTGATCAATCCTATGTCTTTGGGGTGTGGAAAAATTAGCGCGGGCTTGCCCTTTATGTTTGTTAGGAAAGACCTTGGACCCTACTTTTCTAGGTCTCTTCGGTACGAGTTTTGAGAACTGATCCATTCTCCTTTTTGGTGTTTTAGATGGATCAGTGCCTCTTCTCTTTCACCCCATTTTTGTTCTTTTTTTTCCTTGCTTCTTGGTTCGTTCTTTTTGATGCTTATGTCCGATGCATAAGTGTCCACGTATAGCCTTTTGCTATACGTGCAACCATCAAACAAGGTTGTAAGTAGTCGTTTTGGGGCGTACGGTGTTGATGATAAAGACACCCCGAAGATACAGTAGAAAAATGTTCTATCCTATAACATCAAGATCCAGGCATTTGATGAACAATAGGATATGGTATCCTTCACCGATATAAGTCTAGCGGAAATTGGCTCGAACCTTATCAGATATTGGNTCACTTTCTTTTGAAGTTTGGGAGATTTTAAACCTCATTTTGGAAAAGCATTTGGTGGATTCGATCAATCCTATGTCTTTGGGGTGTGGAAAAATTAGCGCGAGCTTGCCCTTTATGTTTGTTAGGAAAGACTTTGGACCCTACTTTTCCAGGTCTCTTTGGTACGAGTTCTGAGAATTGATCAATTCTCCTTTTGGTGTTTTAGATGGATCAGTGCCTCTTCTCTCTCACCTCATTTTTGTTATTTTCTTTGCTTGCTTCTTAGTTCGTTCTTTTTGATGCTTATGTCTGATGCATAAGTATCCACATATAGCCTTTTGCTATACGTGCAACCATCAAGCAAGGTTGCAAGTAGTCGTTTTGGGGTGTACGGTGTTGATGATAAAGACACATCGAAGATAGAGCAGAAAGATGCTCTATCCTATAACATCAAGATCCAGACATTTGATGAACAATATGATATAGTATCATTCGCCGACATAAGTCTAGCGGGAGTTGGTCCGATAGTGTAATCAACTTGTGGACAACGAAAATTTCTAAATAAATAAATAAATAAATATAAGTTTTGATAAACCCTTTTCAAGCAAAAAAAACATACTTTTCCATGAAACAAAATTGATAACTCTTCTTTGCATGTTAAAGAACATAAGACACACTTTAAAGCTGGTTGTCCACCTGACGAATACCTGTTTAGGCTGGGAAATAGCCCTCTAAGTGAGGTTTAAGACACCATTCTAGACGAGTGGTGGGTTCTATATATTCGGGTGACCGAGTAGCCTTCGTGGACCCTCTAGAATAAATATACAGCTTAGTCTAGTCCCATACGAGTGCTTGCGGCCCCCCCTCATCCGAATCCTTTTTTCGTTTTATCGAAGCTTTGGGACAAGTCACTCGTGTTACTTTTTCTTTCTTTCGGGATTTCCTCAGGATTTTCGAGGATTTTCTTTTGCTTGAGTCTTTTTCGTTGATTCTCTCGAGTTTTCTGTCATGAGTCGTTGTAACGTTATTCTTTGGATTTCTTGGATGACGTTTTCTTATAGACTTCGCTTTTGAGATGCATTTAGGCTTGCTATACTTAAGCAACATCGGATCTCACGGGCGTACAAGTTTGATTTACATTTTACAGTGCTTTATTTTTCTATTGCTAATTGCTACTGTTCTTCTTGTACAACATGTTATACCATTTTTGTTCCTACCTGCTACTGTACTGTATGACATGTTATATTATTCGGGTTTCTACTTGCTACCGTTTTTCCTGTATAACATGTTATATTGTTCCTGTTTCTACCTGTTACTGTTCTACATGCATTTTACTGTTTGTTCCTGCATTACACATTTTATATTATATAGCTTTAAGCATGTTTTCTTTTTATATAGGATGTTTAGAGGACTACAATCATAGGGCCGTTTGATTTGAAACTATAACTGGACACCCTAGAAAACTTAAACTCGTCACGTCGGGGAGCTTGGAGCTAGTGCGGTGGGCAGCATGATCATCTTAAATAGCAAAACATGTCTTCCTCATAAAAACCATTTCTTTACTAGAAATTAAACAACAAATCATAGAATTTCGAGGTTATTTGCCTAGCGCAAGATAAATCCTCACTTTATCTGTTAGGCCTTTGCACAGTCAAACTGTGCGATTTAAGCCCTAACTCATTCTAGATTTCGAGGTTGTCGTTCGATACGACGTAAACCCTCATATCTTTCAGGCGATTTGTGTGACATTGTCACGCAAATATAAGCCTTAATTAAATAAAATTGGCAGGATGAAACACTTTAATAATTTTTTCTTGAAACTAAAGCCAAACCATAGGATATACTGGGAAGTCACGAGGCTCGTCTCCGGATCTATGACCTCCCCTAGTTTCTCTTCACTTAGATTCCTCAACAATGTTCCAGATTTGAGTCTTTCCCCTTTCACACCTCTTCGTCCGATTTCGTTGAAAAGTCCTATCTTTTTGACTTCTTTGAAGATAGTATTCCCTGATTTTTATCGAGAGTTTTCTTAGGTGACTTCGGTCATTTAAGATGTAAATAACTATAGGGTTTGACCTTATAGGAAGTTTTTCCTAACCCACCCTAAAATAAACCCTATTTAATTTTTTGTATTAAATAAGGGAACTTGTCGGTAAATAAAACGGTTTCGCAGACCAAACGGATGTCATATGTTTTTCTAGTTTATTTGATCGAGTCTCATCCTCAAGTCTTGTGTTTATCCCTCGGGATAGATGCAGGATTTGAGGTAGAGTGTTCTTTCATTTAAAGTGTGGAAGATATGAGGTCAGCTTGATTTCATATTTTTCTAAAATTATATATTAAAGCGTCCTCTCGAAGCGGGCGACGAAACTTCACTCCCAGCGACCGACAGTTTCTTGCTGGCAAACCCCAACTTTAACTTTTTAACTTTACTCCCCTCTCCGCTCCGACAGACATTCAAGTAAACTTTGCTTGATAAACGATTGGATTTTGCACATAAAAATCTTTACAAATGACTTAGTAATTAAGCACTTGATCTTTTATTAGCCTTTTGATTTTTAATGCCATAAATAGTATCTACAGAATTTGTTAGGAAGTCCTTCAAAAATCACCTTAAAATCTTCACAAATTGCTATAAAAACTAGTCATTATATGTTGTTTTGCATGTGGCAGTTTCCGCTTTGCTCTGTCCATAGTTTAGTTAGCCATTTTTTGTTTGCAAGTGTATGGAGGGGCGTGCCCTTCATGTAAATAAGTATAGCTATGCGGGAGCATTTGGTCGGTTTCGATGAATTGATTTGCAAATTGTTCAAATTGATTGCAACCAAAATTTAAAATAAAAAAAAATCGAACAAATCATAATTTTGAACCGAGCTGGTCAAACCAAAACTTATTTTTTTTAAAACGAATCGGTTATGAATAAACTGCAAATTTAGCTGTTTGTTGTAATTTAATTATTATGAAAAATTATAAATTATATATATTGTATATATAATATCAGTTAAATTTCATGAATCCTCAATTTATGTTGCATATGTGATAAAGTTTATTTTTTTTTAGTTGTTTGATTTGAAATTAAAATATAGGAAGATTTACATACATACCACTTAATTCCATTTATTTACATATCTAGAACCTAAATTTCAATTTTGACATTAATGCCACCTTACCTATGCATGAAAAGGTGTATTTCAATTTGTTTTTTTTTTGAAAGTTAAAATGGTGGTATTTTTTATGTGATATGAAAGATTTGGGTGGTAGAAATGTAAAAAAAATAGAGTATAGGCGTGGGATATATAAATACATAGGAATTAGGTGTTATGTATGTAAATGCCCCTAAAATATAATAAAAAACTTTAATTAAATTTTGATTTTTTAGTTTATTTGTCAAGTAAAAGTGAAAATCAAACCAATAACCTAGAAGTTAATATTAAGATTCTAAAAATAGAAAATCGAAATATACTTTTGAAGCTTAATAAAATTAACGAAATTTGTTCGGTTCAGTTTGGTTTTTCGGCTTTGACCAAATAATGCACACCATTAAGTATATCTTCCAATTTTTAACACAACTTAATAGAATTATAACATAAGTATTTGTTATTATATATCAAATTGTTTCTAGACGACTTAAATGAATGTAATAGAGTGAATTAAACCACCAAATATCTTTTATATAGNCCTTCTCCTGTTCGCGTGCCTGGCCTTTCCCTTTCTCGGTCTCGAGCCAACTGAGCTCCTCCTCCTCCATGCAAAAGAAAGTTGACTTCTCATTTGTCCTTGCCCGACACTTTCTGCCCGCGGCCTTCCTTCCCGAAGCCGTGTCAGTTTCCCCGAGCTGTGATTTTCCTTTTCTTGGTAGTTTGACTCTGGGAAGCTTGCTCCCTGGTACACTCGAATGAGAAATTTTCTCTTCTTCCCGATATTTTCCTCGCTGCCACATGCTGGCCACTTGGTNTATATTAGCCTTTTTGGGCTTTATATATATATATATATATATATAGTGATTTTAGCTGTTGTTCAGCTGTAATCATTTAATTTAGTGTTCATACTATAAAGGAACCCAAGATTCCGATTAACCTAAAGCTACTGTTGATTATCCTTTCGCACAATGATATATTTTCAGCTAGAATGTCATTAATCCTTGACGACATCAAACAAAAGCAAATTTTTATAGCATAAAGCTAACATGAATAGATTTTCATTTTTTTCCTGGCGNCTACTGTTGATTATCCTTTCGCACAATGATATATTTTCAGCTAGAATGTCATTAATCCTTGACGACATCAAATAAAAGCAAATTTTTATAGCATAAAGCTAACATGAATAGATTTTCATTTTATTCCTGGCANGATTAGAACTCTCCCCTTACAATTACGAACCAAACAAATTTTGTTTCAAACAAGATCTATCATGTTGACTAGCTTTTCTTCCCTTTCCAAACCAATCAAGGTTGCTCCTAATCCTCTTAGGCAATTTTTATCAAATATTTCACCAACAGTTTTGCTGATCATTTAAGGCTAACTGACCTTATGAACTTTTAAAGTTTTAGAGGTGAAAATTCTTAATTTAAAAAATGCCATCAAACTTGTAAACCTCCCGTAAATGGTTTTTAAAGTTTAGCCTGCTGATAGCCAAATATAACCCTATCACCCACTTAAAGCACTATATTTTTGCTTTGTGTGTTATGAGCACACATGTAAAGAGACAAATAGAAAACGTGCGAAGAAGATAGAATGGTGGTAGATCTTCTCCATTGATCAGGTAGCCTGAGTTTCTTGTCAAATAAAGTACCTGCACCAACACCAATCAATGAACTCCTGAGCTATGCTTCCTTTTTTTTTGTTCTTTTTTTCTTTATCTGATTTGAAAAGCGGAGAGCTGCGTTAGGTAGTCGATAACCAGTATAAAAATTTTGTCGAAAAACTATGACATAAATCATTTAAATAATTATGCCAATGCTAGGGCATCCCCTGGAAGCAACGAATTGTATGACCCGAATACAGTAACAAGTGTGTGAGTCAGCTGCAGTGATGCCCATGTGCAACATTAAATAAATTAGTTTCCACATTATGGATGGATGCGGGCAAATAATTTAGTCCATGAAAAAAAATTTAGGATAACAACTTGGAATAATGGTACTCTCACACGTAAATTAATGAAATTAGTAGATATTATGATTTATAGGAATATAAATATCTTATGCATTCAAGAAATTAAATGAGTCGTAATATAAATGGTGTGGGTGTAATCATAGATAAGATTTTGAAAAATATTTTTGTAAAAATTAGTAAAATTGGAGATATAATTATAGCTCTAAAGATTGTTAATGATATTAGGACTTTTAATATTATGAATGCTTATGCCCTCCTAGCAGGTTTGGATATATGTTCAAACAAAAAAAATTGTTGGAATGACCTAGAGAATCAATGCAAATGATATTTCTTGAAGAAAATTTTTTTATTAGAGGAGATTTAAATGGACCTTTTGGTAGAATGATAGAAAATTTTAGAAATATTCATGGTGGCTAGGATTTTGGAGTGACTAATGAAGAAGGCAAAACCATATTGANTCAATCTCATTCATAAAACTTAACCCTGAACATAATAAGCCTATTATACCCAACATTAATAATAATAAATGCGCATAATATTGAACAAAGTTCATTCACGAAAGGCAGTGGGATTGAAGGTCCGACAGAAGGACTACAGGAGACAGAAGATGGACCAGATACCCTAAATCCTATAACCGAAACTTTCGTCAACGAAGCTGCGGAGGAAAATGATGGCTATACTAAGAAGGCTTCGAAGAGCTATAAACAAATCTTATGGGAACGATATCAGAATGGTGATTCTACAGTAGGACCACTAGGGCATCCAAGTGATATGATTACCTAGTTGAATATTCCATGAAGAACGATGCACCAATCATCACTACAGGATGGGGTGATGAAGATGATCAGCCACAAATAAATGAAGAGGTAAACCTATATTCAACTCCACCACAGCCAGAGCCAATTTCTGAAACACCACATATCTCAAAAGACCTTTTTAAACCCATAACTTCACCTCCCAAAGAGCCAATTCACCTGACAAATGAAATAACATTACCCAGCATCGAAAGTCAGCTTGCTGACCTAGATTACCCGAAATTACGAAAATTTGCTGACAAAGCTGAAAACCTATACGCCTCAGTATCCTCATCTCCATACCTCCCCCCCAATGAACCTGTCATGGGACCAGTCTCTTATCCTCCAGCCACCGTTCGACCACAAGCTTAACCTTCATTTGCGCAATCAAATTCATTCCACCAATTCAGAAGTCGATCTTCGGACTTCAGAAGGAGTTATATTAATAACGAATATAAAATCTTTTTAAAAGTTATATTAAAAGTACAAATTCAGAAGTCGATCTTCGGACTTCAGAATATAAAATCGTCGGCTTGTGGTCACAAAGAACTTTTTCCAATGTAAATTAAAACAAAATGAAGTTGAAAGAAAATGAATTGGTACTTTTAATATAACTTCTGAAATGATGGTACTTTTAAAAGGATTTTATATTCGTTATTAATATAACTCCTTCTGAAGTCCGAAGATCGACTTCTGAATTGGTGGAATGAATTTGATTGCGCAAATGAAGGTTAAGCTTGTGGTCGAACGGTGGCTGGAGGATAAGAGACTGGTCCCATGACAGGTTCATTGGGGGGGAGATATGGAGATGAGGATACTGAGGCGTATTGCTTTTCAGCTTTGTCAGCAAGTTTTTGCAATTTCGGGTAATCTAGGTCAGCAAGCTGACTTTCGATGCTGGGTAATGCTATTTCATTTGTCAGGTGAATTGGCTCTTTGGGAGGTGGAGTTATGGGTTTAAAAAGGTCTTTTGCGATATGTGGTGTTTCAGAAATTGGCTCTGGCTGTGGTGGAGTTGAATATATGTTTACCTCTTCATTTATTTGTGGTTGATCATCTTCATCACCCCATCCTGTAGTGATGATTGGTGCATCATTCTTCATGGAATATTCAACTAGGTAATCATATCTTCCACTTGGATGCTCTAGTGGTTCTACTGTAGGATCACCATTCTGATATCGTTCCCGTAAGATTTGTTGATAGCTCTTCGAAGCCTTCTTAGTATAGCCGTCATTTTCCTCCGCAGCTTCGTTGATGAAAGTTTCGGTTTTAGGATTTAGGGTATCTGGTCCATCTTTTGTCTCCTGTAGTCCTCCTTCTGTCGGACCTTCAATCCCAC
>JXCR01012886.1:28507-48448 GCA_002079205.1 Phalaenopsis hybrid cultivar | reverse complement strand
TATATATATATATATATATATATATATATGTATATATATATATATATATATATATATATATATATATAAGAATTGCATTCCTGAATCCCTAAAGCCCCTCACGCGATCGAACCCCCCCTTCTTCCCAATCGCGGTGCCAAGCCTGTGTCCTAGCTCTTATTCCTCTCGGTTTGGTCAAGGCCTCCTCTCTGTGATGATTAGACCCGAGCGGAAACTCTAACTGTGCCCTTCTCCGTCTCTGGCATGTGACCGAGAGTTGACTCCTCGGCCTCGGCCGACATCCTCTACCCGAGAATCCTTCTTTCCGAAGCCGTGCCTGTCTCTGCAAGCTGCGAACTTCCTNCTTCTTCCCAATCGCGGTGCCAAGCCTGTGTCCTAGCTCTTATTCCTCTCGGTTTGGTCAAGGCCTCCTCTTGGTGATGATTAGACCCGAGCGGAAACTCTAACTGTGCCCTTCTCCGTCTCTGGCATGTGACTGAGAGTTGACTCCTCGGCCTCGGCCGACATCCTCTACCTGAGAATCCTTCTTTCCGAAGCCGTGCCTGTCTCTGCAAGCTGCGAACTTCTTTCTTTGGTAGTTTTACCCGTGGAGCCTCTCTTCGAAGCACTCCATTGGCAAAACCTCTTCTTCCCGATGCCTTACGCCCTTGCTCTGTCTCCATTCTCTCCTTTCTTTCTCTCGGGTTGCCTCACCTCCGGTAAGTTATGGTATTCCATCTCCTCCCCTCCTCTGCTATAAAAACCCCTCTTGGGGAAGTGTTGTGAGGTTACAAATATTTGGAGCCTAGGGAAGACTCTGCTGAAATTTCTTCTTGGTCAGGTGCTTGTGGACTTGGTGTTTGAGAGTTCTTTGGCTTTCTTTTGTTGTTTGCAAAGGCTCAAGCAAGGTTGTTGCATCTTTGGCTGGTGATTCCTCCTGCTTGTTTCATCTTGCGTGTNATCAGTAAGAAATTTATTTTTTGAATAATTAAATTATTTTTTTGGTAAATATAGTTAAAATGAATTCATTTTATCTTTTTGTTCATCATTTTGAATCCTTGGTAAATCTTACTCAATCGATTTATAATTAAGCACTTAAAAACTCGTGCAATAGATTTTTTACTCGTAAGTTGTAATACTTATATATTTCATTTTTGAGCTTGTTGATTTAATCCACTCGAGCTCATTTCTAAGTTACAAATGTGTCAATGCTAATCTAGTGACATAGGTCATCATCATCATGGTTGTTTATAATTGAATTATCTATAAGAAAACACTAAACAAACCATTTAACTGCACTGCACTTAATTTATTATCATTAAATCGCTTGTCATGTAAACTCGAGAGGGACATAGGGTTATCAGAGATTTTGCTCATCATGTTATATAAGTTGTTAAAGCTTCTAAACAAATTCCATTAATTTTGATCTCTTTCCTTCTGCATTTCTGTATATTTCTGCTACTGTAATGGCCACCAATCTTCAATAAAATCATAAGACACCCTTTCACAACACACATTTAATCACTCGAGATACCGCTGCCATATTTGGCTCAAGTATATCAAGGTTCTGCACTTTGGCCCCAGTCTCCCTCTGACGTCAATTTTGCACTGTTATTTGTTTTCTTATTTTTTTGCCAGTCTTGGATTATTTTAGCAAAGGCTGTACTGGTTTATGCCAGGAGGACAGAGCAGTTGTATTTATCTGGTAACTTTTTGCTTGATTCCTCACAGGAGGTCCATGACTACCTGAAAAGCCTTTGCCCTGATTTGCATGTTTCACGAGGTGAATATGATGAGGATGCTCGTTACCCAGAGACCAAGACTCTAACAATTGGCCAGTTCAAGCTTGGGCTATGTCACGGCCACCAGGTTTTACATTTTCATCCATTCTTTTGCTTATTTTTTTAATATATGCTAATGGCAATTCATGAATATTGCATACAACTTTGAATTGTATGTATGGCATCCTGAAGAAGAGAGATGGTGGATGGTAAACGGAATTAATGTTTTTCTAAGGCTGGGAAACTTGTGAAATTTTTCCCTCATTCCTTTCAATAGCATTATATCTGATATAACTTGAGGAGATAAATTTTTTTATTGAAAATGAGATTGATACTTGCTGGCTTGCTAATCAGTACTTGAATTGTATATTCAATTACATTGGCTGTAGCCTCTAGGAACCGGGCATAACATCTGCCTATTATGTATATTTCATAACATGATAAAATTGTTTAGCGTCGCTATGTAATGTGTATTATATTGCAATTTTGTTTGGAAAAAGAAGAAGAAGAAGGAGTACTGAAGCATGAAATCTAAGCGGGGGGCAAATCATGCTAGAAATCATTTTATTTAAAGGATCTAGTATTAAAATGAACCTAATAGGAGATTACATGATTGAATTTTATTCCATTGTTCTATGTAAACAATAAGATTAGAATCTATGTAGAAATAGGTAGAGAAACAATTATCTAGCAACGACAGAAATTTGGAAAGTAATCTTTAATTTTGGAATCCATAATTAACTACAAAACAAAAAATTGAATACTTCTGTCCGCAGATTGCTTAGATGGAAAACTGCTATCCACGATTTGCTAGATTGTTGTAGATGTGAAACTGTTATCCATTGATTGTTTGATTGTTGTAAATGGGGAGGTGCAAATTATAAATTTAGGATTATTTCAACACAATCCTTCGAACTAGGTTTGTCTATGTTGAAATGCCTATTTTATTGATTATTTTATCAAAACTCAAGACCTCATATTTTCATTATTCCGTGTTATCGTGGATCATGGCATATATAGTCAGAAGAGATAGTGGACCTAACCTAGTGGTATAAATGAGTCGAGTTGAGCTCGAGCTAGCTCAAAACTTGAGCTTGATTAATTATTTGAGTGAGCTTATGCTTAAGCAAAATTTTATAAGTTTTAGTGAGCTCACATGCTGGCTGTTTATCATTATAGAGAAATAATTTTGATTTAAGAAATTTTTTGTAATAAAATGAGAAAAATGTGCAATTTGGGAGAAATAATAAGAAATAACTTGATATAAGAAGGTATAATATAATTTAAAATAAATTTATAATAGATACTCAAAATCATAAAATTTATTACATTTTAAGTGCATTTTGTATTGCCATTTTTTAAAAAAAGTTGGCTCACGAGCTAATAATCTTAGTCGAGGCTAGCTCAACTTTGACTTGTTAGATCCTTGAGCTCAACTAATGCGCCAGATTGACTCAGTTGCACTCTAATTTAAACTGTGTGTAGGATTTTTTTATTATTGAAGGGTAACTTATAGACGGGATTGAATTTTTTCTAAGGGAATAATTTCAAGCTTACTTCAGCTAAATAAGGGATTTGCATCTTATCAAGTGCATTCCATGATTTTTAGGATTTCGTTCATTTAGAAACTCGAGTCATGATGATAATTTGATGGTACTATTTTGTGGCGAATCATTTGGTCAGAGCGTTTCAAAAATAATTGTCTTTTTTTGTGGTGTCATTTTTTGATGAAACGACATGTTCATAATGTGCGGCATACTTATTATTTTGAGACTTTCGAGAGTAATCTTTGAGGCACACCTGACATGATATTGACTTTTTGTGAGCTTAATTTATGTTAAATTTTTAATCCTAGTCGAATGATTGCGAAAGATGATTGGATTGCTACTTTATGCTTGAGGCTGTAAATTTTGTTTAAAAAATATTTAAATTTAAGAGTTTTTTTTTCCTTAATTTTTATTTTATATTGGTTTTCTAAGTTTGAAATGATTTTTACTGAGATTTGGGGGCATCTTCATTATAGTATCCTTTTCCTGTTGAAATATTTTTTTTTTTCAATGTGGTTATTATTGAAGTATTCGACTAAATTGTTGCCAACTCCGATAGTTTTCTTGCGGAGGATTTAGTTTTGTAAATTTGCACTACGCAAGTTCATTTCAACATTCTTTGCATTACAGACTTTGTCTACTTCGTTCTTGTACTTAGAGAATTAGGTTTGTGAGAGTTTAACTTATGGTCATAGCTTATAAGCACGGCATCAACAATCACGTGTTTGCATTTTCTTTGCAAAATATCTTGAAGGTATGTAAATGGAGGATAAAATATTTCTAGCAAATTTTGTGGTCGTGTACTAGATTCCCGATGTGACATGAGTAACATGATGAGTAGTATTAGATTTATGTGAGGAGAATTTAAAATTATTTTTTGAGGCAAAACATGTCTGCTTCAGGATTTAGGATGCGTAGGATTGGATTGCTAAATGAGAATTACAAGTCCACGTGTAAGTAAAATGACCTACTTGAGAGCATGCATATAAGCTCTTGATGTGTCTGCATTTTAAATTTAGAAGAGAGTTGTGAATTTTTGAAATTGTTGTATAATTTTTAAATCATTGCACGTCTCTCAAGGCGGGGCAAACATGAATTTATCCTTATAACTTTTTTCAGTCTGTGCAACCTTTTGCTAGGTTAGGTTTGAGCATTTAACACATTTGTCCAAGCACATGCAATCAAAATTGCTCTCGAGGATTTGATGTATCATGCCAGCCTTATGTTATGTATTACGGTAGTTGTTCACGTGATTTCATTGTTATTTAAATGTGTTTATGGCTTTACATTTTATAAACATTATTGGTTGCAGTTTGTCCGCTTGTATGTGCCAGTTTACGGATTCAATCGCCACAGTTATTTAGTATTTTCATTGTGTTTTTAAAATATTGCTAGTTTGCTTTTGTTTAGCCCTTATGTTCAAATGAAGCCCGCATGGGTCCTCCCTTCCACTTTCAAAAAGGTGTGTTCCTTAACCCATTTCACGACAAATCTTATTTATCCATCGTGTGTAAGGTTAAGGTTCCGAGTTTTCAATAAAGTTTTGTGTGCTAAAGGCGAGATTTTAGTTTGCTCGTAGATAATCCATTATTTACAGTCAATCTAGTTCATTTCAAGTATTGCATTTTAGAATTTTCATTTTTGTTCTCGTTGTGCATTTAAACTTTCATTTGTTGCGTTATATGGTGTAGAGAGTCATTTTAATCATGCCTTTTAAGTTCTTTACAAAATCAGTTCAGTGAAAGTTTTGTAACCTTCCGACATCTCCCTCGCATAGGGAGCTTTTATGGGGCCAAGAAGACTATATGTATGAATGATGTTTAGGACACCACAGTTGGGTCTTCTACTTTCTTGATATTTGTGTACTGTATGTAGGGGTGCAAACGAACTGAATACCAACGGACAGAGCTTATGTTCGTGTTCGATTCGCTTGAAATTTAGTTTGTTTGAATTAAGCTTGTGTTCGAAATTGTTCGTGAAGTCAGTGTTCGTGTTCGTTTATTAATGAACGAGTCAAACACGAGCTGTTCGCGAACGATGAGTCAGTTTGACATCCCTAATATTAATATATCTAAATAATATATTATATTAATTATATAACTTATATTATATAAATATATAATATCTATATTAGTATATTACTAATATAATATATTGATATATTATTATTAATTTATTATATATTATAATTTATAAAATTTAATTTTTTAAAATATCATAAATTTTTTATATATAATTATTTTAAATTATTTTATATTTCGAACAATAACGATTCAAACACAAACGAACGCATCACTGTTCGTCTTTGGTTCTTTTAACTAACCGAACGAAAAAAAAGTTTATTCACATTCGTCTCATTTATTTATCGAACGAATCAAAACAAAATCCTTAGGAGAGAGAGAGAGAGTGAGGGAAGGAGAGAGAAAGATAGAAAAAGATGAAAAGAAAGAGGAGATGAAGGATGGGATGCTTGGTGGTAGGTTTTTAGTAGGATTTAACTTAAATCTTGTCAAATAGCCAAAATAAGAACTTGAATTCTTTAGTTTTAAATCCCTTTTCTCCACTTATTTTACCAAAGTCTTGAGTGGATATAACATAAATAACATGTCATAAACTTCTCTCCTATAAGCTCACCTCGATTCTTCGATGCATTCTCATTGAGTTTCGGGCAACCTCCCGCTTCTTCACACGCAACAAAGCCGCCCAATGCCTTCTTTAGCCAGCTCACATGTGCCTTCTTCACATGCTACTAGGCTTTGACGATACTGAGCTCTATGACTTCCTCAATTTTGTTGTTGTAGAGGTTTTCAGCAATTTGTGGAGTTAAAGGGTGGGAGAGCGAGGGAAATGGGGCAAGGGAGTGTGCAGGCGAGTATAATGACATAGCTTTATTTTTTATTTTTTATTTTTTTTTAATTGTTGAATTGGGCTTTCCATTGATTTTCACCCATAGAGATATTGTCCACTTTGGCTTAATGGCCTCACAGTTGTCTTATTAGCGTATTTTCAAGATGTCATCCATCCTGAGAGCGCTCCCTTACGAGCAGACTTAACTTTAAAGTTTCTAATGAAATTCTAATTGTTACCCTAAAAAAAGTCTTAATATTTAAGTGTTCAACTTCATTCTACTAGATGGGTTTCACAATCTCCCACACTTAAATAACTGACATCATCGTCAATTTTTTTAATCCAGAATCATCTACCAAGCATATATAATTCTAGAGGCACTTTGTAGATTCAAGAGTTGGCTCCCATTATATAGCACTTTGACTCATCTAGGGTTCAAATGTTACCTGTCATGGTGTAGCACTTTGTTCTGTATGACATTGAGTTGTTATCTTCACGCTGGTGTATTGCTCCAATATCTTTTGTAATAGTCTTTGATTTGGCTTAATGGCCTCATGGTATTTGTCCTATTGATGCAACTTCCTAGGAGATTACCCATTCCGAGAGTGCTCTTGTACTAGCACACTTAACTTTGAATTTTTTAATGAAATTCCAATCACAGAGGTTTAAATAATAGTTAAGAGTTCAGATTCATTTTGTTTAAGAGTTCAACATCATTATATTAATAGGATTTCACATTTGGCCTCTGATTTTCTGCACGGGGGATAGTGCACAACATGGGACAGAGAGGAATGAGGTGCGAAGGTCAACAATATAGAGTTTTTTTTTTTATATAATTTCTTTAGTTACACCATATTGGCGTTTCTCTGATGTTTCATTTGGATTGCTGCCTTGTATACTTCCTTTTTAAGGACCTTATTAATAGAATCATTCATGATATCAAGTTGATGTTGATGTCAATTAAAATTTGCTGCAAGAGAGTTTAGTAATGTGGGAGAGTTTCTTGATGATCAATATCATCTGATTGGGTGTACTCTTTTGCAATAAGTAGTATTTTAAATTTATTCATGCTTCCGTTTGTTTTTTGTTTGACTGTAAGAATTATTTGCATCCAACTATTTTTTTTTCTTGGTGGAAGTTCGGAAAATTCCCATATACCATCCTGTTTTCTTAACTTATATTACAAATTTCTTCCAATCATGATTTTGACAGTTTGTGAACATTATTTGGAATCCTTTTTTTTAGGAGAAGTGATAAAAACATGAAATTTGCCCTTTAACATGAATTGCACTCAAGAAATACCTAACTATTGTGATTTCCAACATTAGTGTCCAACTTCTTTAGCACTGACTTTTTCGTGTTAATCACAGTAATTTTCTTTTTAAGAGGATCTATCACATTTGCCAAGGCTTGTTTTAACATGAAATGTACTCGAGAATGACCTCCACTGTCGCTTTCTAGAGCACATAAGCAAAGAGGAAAGCATGCCAAATGTCTTTTTCAGCAAAGTGGCCTACCTTGGACCGTCTAATTTGTTCCTTTAATAAACTGTGAGATGTGATGAAGTTTATAACACTAGATGATTTTCAGGAGGGATTTTAGCCTTTGATATGACTTAGCAATGAAATTATAATTGAGATGACAAATTTTGACTCAGATTTGAACAAATTTGGCTTGTAATTCATCCTTATTTCTGAACAGGACACGATAGCATGTGCATCATGACATGAGCTGGTAATGCAGAGTAATACAGATAGAGTGCAACATGCATGCATTACAAGTTGGCTGTAGAACAGGACACGAGTAGATTAAGGCTTTGTTGTTGTTGTTATCACATTCTGTTATTCAAATCATTCACATGAGGACTCTTTAATCCGAACCAATCGAATAAAAGTTTACCATTACCAGTAAGGTCATCATAAGGGCCATTATTGCTAATTGAGTTTGGTTAAGAGGCCATTAACCATACTATTAAATAATCCAACATGCTCCTACCAGTAGAGGTCGTTATCCAAGCGAGGTTCATCTGGAGACCTATCAAATCCGGATTGGATTGTAAATCTTAGTTCTATGTACAAAGTAACCATGAATGTGGTATCTTACAATGATTGATTTTCTTTTTTTTTTTTTTTAAATCTTTTCTATAGTATCTATTTCTTCATAATGCAATAGTCATATCCCATGTATAAAAATTAAAAAAAAAATCCCATTTATAAAGATAAGAAACCATCATCACATTAACAAGACATGAACTTGTAGTAGTTAAGCATGGATTTAAATGTGTTATCTGTATTGAAAGAAAATAATTATATTACTCGGTATGACAGGATGGCTATACAGCAGATTCAGTATGTTGAGCTTAACTTCCTTGAGCTCTCTCTCTTCCTTTGTCCCTCTCTCTCAATTTCCTCTCGTTTATTCATTAATTTTTCTCTCTTAATTTCTAAGGTAGATAAGACAAAATGACCTGTCCACTTGCAACCAATTGATAGGGCCTTCGTTGATCCATGCTACTAATTAATTAGTTTCTCTTAGGGGTGCAAACGAGCTGAGCTTGAGCCAGCCCTGGCTCGGTTCATGTTTAGCTCATAGAAATATACCATTGTTCGTGTTTGATTCATGTTCGGCTTGTTTGGATAACTAGTCGAACACGAGCTATTCATGAAAAATGTGTCGTTTTGACACCCCTAATCATGCAGCTATGTAAAGGGTAGGAGTAAGATTTAAATCTTATTATTTATATTAAAATATTCATTTATATAGAATTTAATATATTTTTATTTTAACTTTTTATTATTAATTTTAATTGATTATAAATCTTTGTAGCATTGGTTCGTTTGCTTATTGAACGAATTGCATACGAACCACTTAACGAGCCGACGAGCTATTGGCAAGCAACAAGCCGTTTTGACAACCCTAGTTTCTTTTATCGGGGCAGCTAATTCACTCATCCAACTTACCCAATTGAAATTATATGTGTCTTTGTCTGTGTCTACGGTTTGAAATTATATGAAAAAGGTCAGATATCATTAATAATGACCAAACATGATCGAGTTCTAAATGTCTTGTGAAATATCATCTGCATATAAATTCCCCATAGTTTTGTGCTGCAGCTTTAGTCAAATAGAGCTCCCCAATCAGATTAATTACGAATGATTTAGCAAATCCCAGCTGTTAAATCATTCCCTGCTGTTTTGCACCTGTTATTATACCATCTTTTGCCAGAATATGCCGTCATATGTAATTTTCAACAATGTTCTACTAATCCTATGGTTCATTTGATTGTTCGTTTATTGTAACATTTTGATTTTATTTTGCTCATTTTGTCCGGGAAAACAATTGTGACGGTTTGTAAAGCTATAATTTTTTGTTGATTTCCAAATACAACCAAAATTATGAATTTAACAAATTTTATCTTTTGCTAGAACATATTTTCTAATTCCTATATCAATTGTAAAGTTAAAGTACTTGTTCAACTTAGCGGTTGTTTGTGATCACTTTTGATTTTAATTTTTGATTATTTTTATTTTTGTTTGTTTTATTTATATTTTTATTTAAAACGAAACATATTTGATTTGTTATATAATATGGTTTGTTGTTTTTAAAAACACTCAAAATAACTTTTGAGTGTTTTTAAAAATAAAGTAATTCGTTTTTGAAAACAAAAATAAAAACATGCAAAAAAGCATATTAAACAAACATATTTTTAAATTAAAAGAAAAAACAAAAGAGATGCCAAATAAGCCCTTAGTTTTTTCATGACTTACAATAACAACAAAATGCTTTCCATGAACTCAATACGGCGAATGCAGGTCATTCCATGGGGTGATTTGGATTCTTTGGCAATGCTCCAAAGGCAACTAGACGTCGACATACTCGTCACCGGTCACACCCACCAATTCAAGGCCTATAAACATGAGGGCGGTGTTGTCATCAACCCGGGTTCCGCAACCGGTGCATACAGCAGCATTACTTATGAGGTTAACCCCAGCTTCGTGCTTATGGATATCGACGGACTTCGCGTTGTAGTTTATGTTTATGAGCTCATCGACGGAGAAGTGAAGGTTGACAAGATCGACTTCAAGAAAACTGCTACCACCCAATCTGCTCCCTGAATCTCGGTTTGGTGTTATTGTGATTTTATTTGATGAGATGGAAGGTAAAACTAAACAAAAAAAAAAAAAAAGTTATGTTTTCTGTTTTAAAATTCATTTCGTGTGCTATATTCACGTCAAAGATTAGAATGAATGGTATGTGGTGAAGTTATGATGGTGGGTTTATTATGACATTTTAATAGTATATATCTTGATAATTAATCGAGCCCTTGGGAATGAATGTCTAATAGCTAGCTACTAAAAGGTAGAAGCCAAATCAAGTAGGTGAGGCATGTTTATATTTTTGCCTACGATACGACAATACATACCATATGCTTATGCCGAACTCCCTCCCTCTCTCTCTCCTGCTCTCTACCTCTTATGTATATGGATGGTGAGAAGGATCTTTCAAGTAGGACCCTTGAACATAATGCTTGGAATGATATGTGGCTTGTTACATATAGTTTTTTTTGTAAGGTTTTGGGAGGTAAGAGCCGAACCAACATTATTTTTAAGGGTGGCCAGTCATAAAATGTTTAATTTTTTTTTTATGTATATGGCAAAAAAATATATTAAGAGAGGCAACATACCTAAACTACACAAGGAAATTAAATCTTACTATTTATATAACAAAAGATGATTGTAAGGCTAAGGAGGAGAAAATAACCTCTTAAAAAGTTATGGTAAGAATTATAAATATATATATATATTAAAAAAAAAAAATCAGATAAGAGTTTCTTCCTGTCATCAAACTTTAACATATGTTTGAAAAAACTATCCATCACATAAATTTCTAAAAAGTAGTTATTCAGAGTTGTGATGACCGTCCGAAACATAAAACATGTCAAATGTTGTCCCAAATACTCTTATTCTTGATACAATAAATTAAAACGAGATCGACACAAAATCGGATTTTGAACCGCCCTGAAAAAATTAAATTAAAATAAGAATAGTACAATATTTTCTCATTCATAACTTTAAGAAAATAGCAATGCGTTAAAATTAAATAAAAAAAAAAAGGAACTAATGCGTTAAAATTAATTTTTTAATGCATCTATTTTATTCTATCAACTTAAATAACTTTTTTTAAAAATTACAAGCGAAAAAGTGTAGCACTACTAAAATTGTTCATGTGATCTGCAAATAATTATTTGCGCGTTGGCTCCACGAGACGGCAATCCATGCAAAAAGACAAATTTGCGGTCCCCCCCGCCCCCCACCTCCCCGCCCCCCATTTTGTCGGCGTGGATCGGTGGGTCATGAATGAATGCCACATTGTAATTCTTGGTACAATATCCACATCGCACAATAATTGCAAGCATACCCTTCAGAATTCCCACTCACTTTTTTTATTTGTCATTTTCAATGATCTGTATAAAATTTAAAATTATATAATTATAAAATTTAAAATTATGTGATTTGAATTTGAGTCAACAAATTTTTCTGTGTAATTAAATATTTTTAACTGAATTTTTTCGATGTTAAATATATGTAGTGATATTTACTGAACTTTAGAAAATAAAAATGACATTCATTATATTTTTCAGCTTATTATCTGAGACAATTTTCTATCTACTTTGCATTTCAGTTTGTCATCACAGTTCTATTTGAAAGATTACATTTTCTTTTTGTTGGNTCCACATCGCACAATAATTGCAAGCATACCCTTCAGAATTCCCACTCACTTTTTTTATTTGTCATTTTCAATAATCAGTGATATAATTTAAAAATATGTGATTTAAATTTGAGTCAAAAATATGTTCCCACCATCTCATAGACTTAGGAGTTGTTTTTAGTTATTTTTCTGTGTGATTAATTTTTTTTAACTGAATTTTGCCGATGTTAAATTTATGTATTGATATTTACTAAACTTTAGAAAATAAAAATGACATTGATTGTATTTTTCAACTTATTATTTGAGACAATTTTCTGTCTGCTTTGCATTTCAGGTTGTCATTACTTCTACTTGAAAGATTAATTTTCTTTTTGTTTGTTTTGTACAAATTTATGTGACGTAAAGCTATTTTTTTTCAGCTTGATNTATATATATATATATATATATATATATCTAAAAATAAACTCCCTGTCTTGCTTGTGCTCGCATGCTTCTGCCATCCTATACATCATTTTTCCCTCATTTTAGGGAAAATTATTAGTTCAAATGCGTCTGAACTCAGTGTATAATAATATCGTGCACATGTTATATAATAATATACAACAATGTTATACATTAAGTACATATGCATTCGAACTCCGCATGTAATATTATTTCCCAAATTTTAGTACTTACAAGCCTTCCCACGTTCTACATGCATACTATCACCTACATAACATGCCCAAATTTATTTGCACGCTCGTAGGAATGTTGAACTTGCATGTCGCTTTCTAAGTGCAGGCATGCATCCCATGCCATTGTGATTTATGTTGCCAACTTATCCATGGTTTATGTGTTGTGAGATTCAAATTGCGGAAATTTATTAAAAAAAATTGAAGCCAAGTTTTGAACAGAAGCACACAAAATAAGAAAATAACAAAAAAAACACAAGATATAACGTGAAAAATTCTAAGAACGGGAAAAAATCACAGTTACCACACCAAAAAATCTATTATCAAGAAAATAACGAAAATTGTATAAATTAAACTACACTCAAGTCTTTTCACACTTTGAAACACATCATGGCATTCCTCTTCTCTCCTATGTCCAAGAGAATTCGAAATCCAACTCTACTCAAATTAACAAAGCCAACATAATAAGTAAAAAAACAGCCTAAAATTGATTGCAGACGTCAGGGTGCAACAAAGTGGCACTCCAATGGCATTGGGGTGTTGCAATGTTGTGCTTTGAGTTCTGAAACTGGACTAAGCGCGACGACACTGTCTTCCGAGTGTTGGGACGTTCCTTGTCTCTACGTAGGTGTACTACAAGTACAATGACGAGGTACTATATACGGGAAAAAAATAAATATTTCAGGGTGCGGGCGTGTTGTGGTTGTGGTGGCGCGACCATCAAACCCAATATAGAGGGTGCAGTCACCCTATAACATCAAGCATAGTGGATGAAATTAAGGGCGGATAGATAATTGATCGACATAATCAAACCACATATCAACACTTTGATGCATGTCATTTTCATTAACTGTTATCATTCTACCCCATGTTATGGTATGACTCATATACCATATAAGGACAGACGCTGGAACGAAGCGAAGCGGAGCGGTGTGAAAGAATCTGTCCAAATTGGGAAGTTACGTTATATGGGTTGGGGCTATACGGTACAGGGGGTAATTTAGGAATTACATATTGTACTGTAGGGCTTACTCTAGGATTATAAATAGACCTGTTTGTAATCCTAGGTCTTTGAGAGAGTTGGATCCTTGATTTCTGTAAACCCTTTTCTGATTATTGAAAGGAACTTGCCGTTCTGCTCCCGAGGACGTAGGCATCCTTGCCGAACCTCGTTAAATCTCTATGTTCTTCTGAATTTGTGTCGATTACTATTTTTCTTCTCCCTAATTTTCTCAACACCCCATGCGTCACTGCCACTGAATCCCTAATACATGACTAGTTCTTACCATGATACCATCAAGTATCTATAGGTCCACTCTCAATTTCTCCATATATCTCTCCTATGATTCATGTCCTTTCAATAATTTTAATTCTCCTTCCCCATTTTGGTTACAATTAAGTTAAATGATGAACATTATCTGGTTGTTGAAGGCCTTTCACTTAATTTCTTGTTGGCTCTCACCATAAGCAATTCAACATCTTGAAGCTTCTCCAATTTATTATGGTATCATGATGTTTGCAAAATGATGATAGCTCCAACCATGTCATTCTTATACGGATATTCACCAGCCTTGTCCTTCCATTGGCCAAGCTAACATGTAACTTTCTTCATCCGACTAACTTCAACTTTTCATGGTGAAACATATTTTTATTTTATTATGATACTCAACTATTGTACAAATAATTATGAAATTTTACAAGCTATATATATAAATACATAAAAATCATGTGATATTTTCAGAAATCCTAAAAAAAAAAAATGCCACTAAAAGACATATCACATTACATTAATAAAACATTGGAATAAATTCATATATTAATAACATAACTGCACTCTGGTATCAAATTTCAATTACATACAGACAATAGAATCACCACCCCTCCTTCTGATCATAATAAAAGAAAGGATTAGAGGTGCACTGAATACCAATAAGAATTACAACTAAAAACTAGAAAAGTAAGAAGCACCATTCTCTTTTTCTTACTTCTTCCCATTCTGATCATCAACTGCTCACTTAGAGCAGAGAAACCAGAGAATCACTTGAGTTGGAATCACCAACAACAGCATAACATCAAAGAAAATTTACTAACATATATATTATTCACCGTAACAACTTAAAATTCCCAAACTTTTTTTTAATGTAGTTGTTCTTCCTCTCAAGAACAACTTCTATGATGTCATGGTGAAGGATCTTCAGTGCAATAGTTATGTTGCTCGGGAGCAAACTGCTTCAACAGCAATTTTCTTCATCACATTGGGGCAGGGATCCCCTCCAAAATTGTTTGGGGTTATAGCTACTTCACACCTTTCCTGCCCAATGCACCTCTGCTCAAAACAAATACAGTGTTAGTGACTCGAGAACTTTCGGGCCATCTAGGAATTGTTTGATCAAACTTTTTATAGTTTTGTATTCAATGCCTTCATTACCTTTTCTAAGATGGTGTGGGAGTTTGGTGAGTGGCAAGCACCCTCCATAAAGCTTCCACAAGTTCCCGTGGGAGTACCAAAGCTCGCAAATTTGATAGCGGATATAGACTGTCCGGGTGCGCAGCGAAGGTGGACCTTTGGCCGATGGAATTCTTCCGGCTTCCCGTAGCTTTCAATGTGCCAGTTTTTGATTGTCGGATGCCATTCCGATATATCGGCACAAACACTTGAGACTGATTGCTTGACGAGCGAAATCTTTGATGCATCCCCTCCCAACTCTTCGAATACTACTAAAAGGTTTCGGGTTGGTTGTAGCCATGATCGCGGTACGTGATACCTGTTTAGTTTGGAGTTAGGATCAGCGAATAGAAAGAAGGGGCATTCATATAGATTCCACACAACTCTTATGTATTTATTTCAGACACCTAAACACTCATGTAACATGGCCAAATCTTTAACATCACATCAGAAGTACCACCAGAACTATCTTCTTAAAACTGAAATACACCTTTTCATGCATTAGTTTATGAAACAAAGGTGTGATAAATGTAAGCATCAAATTCTAAATGTTAGATATGTAAGTACATAAGAAATGTGTGTTATGTATCTAAATTTCCCTAGCAAAAAAAAAAAGTGAATACAGCAGTTTACTAGAATAAGAGTTAGTAAGTCAAAGGACTATTTTGGCACTTTACCTTTTGAAAAGTTAAAATAATCAATCTAGGAAGCATGAAGAACCTATCTATACTTAGTAGCCCAAGGTCATTACCAGCGTTGGGTTGGCTCGCCACAGCCAGCTTGACACTTCGGCGATCGGTATGTTCCAGTATAACTACATTCTCTACAATCTCCATTCGCATAAACAGTCCAGTATCTTCCAATGCTTTCTCCATTTATCCAAATCTGTCCCTTACCCATACTTTTCATATCCAAAGCCAATGGCTCTTGTCCGCCAGGTGCATCAAAATAGGCCTAAAAGATGAGCAAAAAAAAAAATAATAAAAGAGTTTGCAGCACCAAAAAGGAAAAAAAAAAAAAAAACAATCAAAACCTGAGCTTCGAGGACATTTCAGTCCCAGAGTCAATAAAAGTGCCACATTAGACAACATACTCTTTTAATTGGGTGAAATAATCCCGGAAGAGGATTATATTAGCCTCCATTAAACGAGTTTGGGGACTAAATTGCCCTTCTATAGATCTGGAATCAAAATAGCCCTTACAAAGAATTAGAGATCCATTTTGACTGAAAAGCCTTCCTTACTTTGAACCATGTCAAAGGCTGCTGTGCTTGACCGGCAAAAGCGCCTTGCATCCATTCGACGGAAGAAATGCCTTCAAGAGAGTTCAAATTCATTATCTCCCCTTTAAGACCAACCTATGTTCATCTCCACAACCAAAGGAGCTTAGTGACCTTCTTACACTCTTGAAATCAATCCAAAACCAAGTAATCAAGGCAAAGGGAGTCTACCTGATAGGACCATTGCTGCCAAGTTAAATCTCTTCTTCCTTCATCGAGTCCATGCAGAGCAACAGGCCCTAATACGCCGGTGTTCCATGACTCGAAATGTGTTCCAACATTCTTTTTCAGAATGCCAAATGCACGAAGGGTCAGTTCAAATTTAACTGAATGTAACCAGCTTCAAAATATCAAATGAAAGAGCCAAAGGAATTTATGAATTTACCGGTAGACCCACAGCCACACTTAGAAGTGCAATTCTATTAGAACCACCATGAAGATTATTAACATTGCCATTATATGTAATTCTTCTATTTTCCTTGGTCCCATAAGCGGAGCCTACCATCCAACAATCAGTATCATTACTCTATCGAAGCTTGAAAGAATGAAATTTCCAAAAGCATACCTGATAACTGCCCATTTACAAAAACATGCAATGCATGACCAGCAGATTGTACAATGATAGCCGGAGGCTGGCCACCGCTTAGAAACCGTTCGTTCGGATTCACATCCACACTGAACGAAAACAGAGGAAAGAGTTTAAACATTTGATAAATGTAGTTATATGATATTTTAAGATCTTCAGTATAGCATGAAAATAAATAATTTAGAGAGTAAAGAAAATATAACATCAAGTTCCGGTTTTTAGAAGTCNTTCAGTATAGCATGAAAATAAATAATTTAGAGAGTAAAGAAAATATAACATCAAGTTCCGGTTTTTAGAAGTTAACTACTTTAAAATTTCATGTTCAGAATAAAGTTTGAAAAATATTTCATAATGAGAGCCATAATCTCACCTTGTAATGTACCATAGATAATCACTAGTGTCTCTGGTCACATTTATTTGCTCTAATAGACCAGTGGTCGTTAGAAGTGAATTATCTGCCATTGAAGCAATCTCCTCATCATACCTTTCCCACATGAGCTGCTCATTACTGGAGCTTACCATTTGCATTTGTGATGTTTGAACACCAACCTACCATAAAATGGATAAATCATTTTCAAAACCAAGACTTGGCCTTTTGAAGACAAAACGAAATTTTCAAAGGTATNTATATATATATATATATATATATATATATATATATATAGGAATATTGTTATTTACACATAAAAAAGGGCATGGGCCCCAGGGGTAAGAATTGAATGGAATCTATGTAAATCTTTCAAGATTAAAATATTGTTACAAAAATAATTTATTTTTTTATTATTGGCATATGTTGATTTGATTGTATTTTAAAATATTATACTCGTATTCTATTGAATACATCAATCTAAAAATAAGCTCTGTCTTGCTTGTGCTCGCATGCTTCTGCCATCCAATACATCTTTTTTCCCTCATTTTAGGGAAAATTATTAGTTTAAATGCGTCTGAACTCGTGCATAATAATATTGTGCACATGTTGTACGACAATATACAACAATATTATACATTGAGTACATATGCATTCGAATTCCGTACATAATATTATTTCTCAAATTTTAGTACTTACAAGCCTTCCCACGTTCTACGTGCATACTAGCACCTACATAACATGCCCACATTTATTTGCACTCTCGTAGGAATGTTGAACTTGCATGTCGCTTTCTAAGTGCAGGCATGCATCCCATGCCATTGTGATTTATGTTGCCAACTTATCCATGGTTTATGTGTTGTGAGATTCAAATTGCGGAAACTTATTAAGAAAAACTGAAGCAAAGTTTTGAACANGTTGCCAACTTATCCATGGTTTATGTGTTGTGAGATTCAAATTGCGGAAACTTATTAAGAAAAACTGAAGCACACAAAATAAGAAAATAACAAAAAAACACAAGATTTAACGTGAAAAATTTTAAGAACGGGAAAAAATCACAGTTGTCACACCAAAAAATCTATTACCAAGAAAATAATGAAAATTGTATAAATTAAACCACACTCAAGTCTCTTCACGCATTGAAACACATAATGGCATTCCTCTCCTCTCCTATGTACAAGAGAATTCGAAATCCAACTCTACTCAAATTAACAATGCCAACATAATAAGTAAGAAAAACAGCCTAAAATTGATTGCAGACGTCAGGGTGCCGCGAAGTGGCACTCCAATGGCATTGGGGTGTTGCAGTGTTGTGCTTTGAGTTCCGAAACTTGACTGAGCGCGACGACACTGTCTTCCGAGTGTTGGGACGTTTCTTGAATCTACATAGGCGTGCTGCAAGTACGACGCCGAGGTACTATATACAGGGAAAAAATAAATATTTCAGGGTGCGGGGGTGTTGTGGTTGTGGTGGTGCGACCATCAAACCCAATGTAGAGGGTGCAATCACCCTGTAACATCAAGCATAGTGGATAAAATTGAGGGCTCTGGATAGACAATTGATCTACATAATCAAACTCAACATATCAACACTTTGATTCATGTCATTGTCGTTAACTGCTATCATTCGTCATTGCCACTGAATCCCTAATACATGACTAGTTTTTACCATGATACCATCAAGTATCTATAGGTCCACTCTCAATTTCTCCATATATCTCTCCCATGATTTCATGTCCTTTCAATAATTTTAATTCTCCTCCCCCATTTTCGTTACAATTAAGTTTAATGATGAACATCATCTCGTTGTTGAAGGCCTTTCACTTAATTTCTTGTTGGCTCTCACCATAAGCAATTCATCATCTTGAAGCTTCTCCAATTTATGATGGTACCATGATGTTTGCAAAATGATGATAGCTCCAACCATGTCATTCTTATATGGATATTCACCAGCCTTGTCCTTCCATTGGCCAAGCTAACATGTAACTTTCTTCATCCTACTAACTTCAACAAAATGGTATCTTGTGATGTTTACTACCATTATTTTTTTTTTAATAGTGAAACATATTTTTATTTTATTATGATACTCAACTATTGTACAAACAAGTATGAAATTTTACAAGCTATATGTATAAATACATAAAAAATTATGTGATATTTTCATAAATCCTTCAAAAAAAAAAAGCCACTAAAAGACATATCACATTACATTAATAAAACATTGGAATAAATTCATATATTAATAAAATAACTTCACCCTGGTATCAAATTTCAATTACATACAAACAATAGAATCACCACCCCTTCTGATCATAATAAAAGAAAGGATTAGAGGTGCACTGAATACCAACAAGAATTACAACTAAAAACTAGAAAAGTAAGAAGCACCATTCTCTTTTTCTTCCTTCTTCCCATTCTGATCATCAACTGCTCACTTAGAGCAGAGAAACCAGAGAATCAAACTGAAGTTGGAATAACCAACAACAGCATAACATCAAAGAAAATTTACTAACATATATATTATTCACCGTAACACCTTAAATTTCCTAAACTTTTTTTTTTAATGTAGTTGTTCTTCCTCTCAAGAACAACTTTTATGATGGCATGGTGAAGGATCTTCAGTGCAATAGTTATGTTGCTCGGGAACACACTGCTTCAACAGCAATTTTCTTCATCACATTGGGGCAGGGATCCCCTCCAAAATTATTTGGGGTTATAGCTACTTCACA
>JXCR01012885.1:196297-212257 GCA_002079205.1 Phalaenopsis hybrid cultivar | reverse complement strand
CTGCCGAGCCGAAGCCAAGCAAGCTCAGCCAACCAAGTCAGAGAGCAACCGGGCAATTGACTCGTATCTGTAAAATACCAAAAATACCCTGCATAAACCCATTAAAGCAGGGACAAAAATGTAAGATCACCATATTATATCCTCCACTATAAATAGAAAGATCATTTACTAAACAAGGGATAGCTAACTTTAGCTAGAAAGGTCGGGAAAGGTCAACAAAATTGCACTAGAGAGTTTGTGAACCAGCAAATCCAGGTGTTGAAGGATCAAGAGTTGGATGACATCCGAGAAGCATTGGCTCAAGAAAAAGAGTAGTACCCCCAAGCGGAAGGTTCAGCGCCCAACGATCGAAGAGCCAAAGCCTTGGAAAAAGAAAACGACTCTCAGTACTTCGATAGTGCTCACCAATCAACCTACACTAGTTCGAGCATACTAAGGCACCTCGATAGCTAGAGAATACATTCTCTTGGCAAATCTCTAAGGTCGAACCCCCAAAGAGGTTCAAATCTCGACATTAGAGTTTCATAAGGGCATAATCGATCCAATCGACCACATAGCCTTGTTTAAGTCAATTGTGCATTTGCTGAGGATCATCAACACGCTGAATATCGTCTCATCTTAACCACGCTGAGGGAGTCAACCCTTAGGTGGTTCAAGGCTCAGCCACCGAGAGTAATCGTCGTCCATTGATTTCAAATGAATGTTTGTGGCTTAATTTGTTAATGCCCTCCTGCAAATACAATAGGGACAAAACAAGTCTTTGGTCGTTCATCACAAGCTTCTAGAAGATGTTAGAACTGCGGACTTGGAGCCTGCAGTAACTCATGTCACCCTAGCTTAAAGAATAAAGAAAGGACATTTTCGATACGTGTTAAGCTTGCAGTGATCGCAGACATTGATCGAATTGTTGGAGATGGTCAACAATCACATATATGTTGAGTATAACTTCACCCCCATTTCCTCCAAAGCAGAGCCATCCACCCGTAGCATGCAGAAGAGGGAACACCAAGGCGATAGATGGAGATAAAAATGATTTAAGTATTTTCGCCCATCCACGATTCGAAGACACTCAGCCGCCTTGAGACCACAGGACGACCGAAAGTACATACAACCGAGAGAGTCATGCCTGATATCCTGATCAGGGGACGATTCGATACAATTAGAGCCTGCTGCCCAACCATGAATTACCCAAGATGACTTCATTGAGTGGATTTCAATGGTCGACAGAGTGGAGGCCATCTAAAATATAGAACACTTTAGGAGAGTGCCCCTAATAAAAACTAGAGCTTACCTCTGAGACCCTAAGAATTACTGCTCCTACCATCGGGACAACGACACGAAGGACTGTTGATATCTTTAAGGCCTGATTGAGGAGTTTATCACGATTGGGAAACTTAAGAAGTTTGTAGTTCCAGGAGCAACGCCCCAACAACAGAAAAAATCTCAAGTAGAAGAAATTTCGTATGAGCTTGTCTGAACACCATCATCCACACTGCTGGCACAATTCCTGTCATCTTCGAAGAAGGTAGAGACTCATCCCACCAAGCCAGCCTAAAGAGGCTTTGGTCGGGAGAGCTATGCGCAACCACTCTTGCTCCCAAATGAAGTTTGCATCCCCCCTTTGCCTTCACAAATGAGGATTTATCCTATAAGGGGAATCCCTACAATGACACCAGCGTCACTGCATTGCTCAGCAACTACCATATTGGCAGGATCCTTATCGACACCGGAACCTCAGTGAACATTTTGTTCAAATCAATGTTTGAAAAGATGGGTTTTGAAAAAGACCGACTGATCGCGACAGCAAGCCCGCTTTAAGATTTCTCTGGTGAGAAGTGTTGGGAATCATCACTCTGTCAGTCATTTGGGAGAAAAATGATAAAACATTTACCAACATGGAGGAGTTTTCGGTTGTTGACTTGTAACCCACTTATAATGTCACTTTCGGCCGCCCTTTTCTTAATTCATTCAAGGCTATTACCTCGATTTACAACATGACAGTAAAGTTCCTAAGCAACGGAAAAGTAATCACTGTTCAAGACAATCTCGAGCAGTCTCGCACCTGCTACCTCCGGGCAGTCGGAAGTCGATCAGGAGTCACCCAAGTTTGACAATCACTGTGAAGGGGGTCTCAAGAACAGCAAGATCACTCAGCAAATCCCAGCGACCAAGGGTGAGCCCGAGTTGTTTCTAATAAGTAAATCTTTTGATGTAGGGTTGAAATATATGTTGATCAATACACTTTGGGACCACGACATGTTTTCGCCGGGTATGCAACCGAGATGTTGGGAATACTGATCAATGTCGCATGCCACCACTTGAATGTCAATGCAACGACCCGACAAATGAAGCAGAAGATGAGGTCCTTGATCCTCACTCGGGACAAGCTAATTTGAGAGTAGGTTCATAAACTACTAGATATCGACTACGAGCAAGAGGTCGTATCTAACGGGGTTTTTAATGTGGCCATAGTGCAGAAGTCAAACGACAAGAAGAGAATGAGTGTGGACTTCACTAACCTGAAAACCTCCTGTCTGAAGGATAGCTACCCCTTGCCTCGGATCAACGCGCTCTTTGATAAGGCGATCGGTCATTCTGTGATGAGCTTCCTTGACACATCTACAGTTACTACCAAATCAAAATGCATCTGAATTACGAAGAAAAAATCACAGTTATCACTAGCAAGGGTGCGTACTGTTATAATGTAACAATCCCTTTCGGGAAAAAAAAATTCTTGGCACAACCTAGCAGTAAATGATGGATGTAATATTTTAAAATTAAAAAGAAAAGCATTGAGCTGTATGTGGATGATGTGCTGCTAAAAAATAAAATGCCAGAAAAATATATAAAAAATCTAAAAGAAACCTTTAAAACACTTAGAAAATTTAATATAAGGCTCAACCAACCCAAGTGCACATTTGGGAAGTCCACAGGCAAACTTTTAGACTGCCTACTAAACCTATAAGGGATAAAAGCCAAACCAAAAAATACGCAGGCACTGATTGACATGTCATTACCCCCAAACACCAGGGAAGTACAATCACTGACCAGCCAGATCGAAGGTCTGAGTAGGTTCATCTCAAAATCGGGCAACAAGCGTACTGCTTTTTTAAAAGCTTGAGGCGAGCAAGAAACTTTGTTTGGTCAGATGAATGTGAAAAAGCATTCAGAAATCTCAAAGACTCCTCAGCGTCGCCACTACTTCTCTAGAGCTTAGAGTCGAATGAAGAGCTTAAGTTCGACCTAAAGCCATCAACTCAATTTTAGTGAGAGAGAAACTAGAGAAACAATTCCCTGTTTACTATGTTAGCAAAGTCCTCCGAGGTGTCGAGCTCAAATATGTGATTATTATGGAAAAAATAACATTTACTCTCAATATTTTTGCCTACAGGCTTACTCATAATTTCAAATGTATCTGGTCAAGGTCAATACCAACCACGAACTCAAATATATCCTCACTCGTTTAGAGCACTTCAATCGGCTACTAAAATGGGCCGTGAAACACAGTGAGAATTATATTTATTACATGTCCCATATCGCAATCAAAGCACAAGTCATGACTGATTTCTTTGTTGATTTTTCTGAACGAAGAGAATCGAGCGAAAAAAGAGACGAGAGACAGCCAAACTTGGGTATTACACATCAACGGAGCATCTAGCCAAACTAGGTTGGGGCTCGATCTCGCTTTGACTAGTCCAATCAAGGACCATCTGTACCATTCTATTGAAGTCAGATTCAAAGTTACACCTGTAAAATTCAACTTGTAGCTGGTAGTAATCAGGTGAACAAACTAATAATGAAGATCCTCCACTCAGCACTGTGGCAGTTTCCACTACCAGATAAGCATTTTCCTATTTTATCGTCTAACCACCTGTCTCCAAAAGTTTCTTTTACACCTTTATATGCTTTGTACCTAGTAGCTACAGTAGATAGATGAATCAATGAAATAATCTTCCTGCTGCTACACTATGTTATTCCTCTTTTGAATAAAGTAAAACATGCTTCACCTTTTCTACTTCTTACCGAAGGGACATCCTCCACTTCTTTATACCTTTATTCTTCTTAAACTATTTTATGGTATGAGAGCATCTATATTATTGCAACCATGGAGGATTCATCAACCTTAGCATTAAGTGAAAACCTACCCGCACTTAAGATCGAGGAACAGTCAATGTTGCTTTCCCTGAAATTCTTGGTTTCAAACATCAAAACCGTAGTCAACATTTCTTTGTCCACAGATAACCATCCATTATGGAAATCTCATACATGGAAGATCATCAATGCCAATGGATTTGGTGGATTCATCAACAACTCCATCTCAAAACCTCCCGCCACCATTACAACTAATGCAAGAACGATCATCTTGAACTTAGCTCACTGCACATTGATTCATATAGACCAAAATATAGCTAGAACCATACTCTCTAATACCTCAATCACGATATTACCCTATGTGATCAACATAGTCAGTGCAACAATATTTGGGGATAGAGCTCGAGAAACACCTACAAGCCACCAACAGATCAAGGGTAATCCAGTTGAAGAACGAACTACACGTGTTTATGAAAAATCAAATGATGACCCAATACCTAACACAAATCAAAGTGTTAATGGATAATATCGCAGCATCCAACTCCACAATCGACACCGAAAATAATATACTTTACATACTTAAGGGTCCACCTCCACATTATCATGCGTTTAAAATGAAATCAAGACTTCTATCACCAATCAGCCTTGAAGATCTATATTCACTTCTTCACAGTGAAGAGATAAATACCTCAAGCGATAACTACAACAAAATACCGAAACTGAACAGCCATGTAGCCTTATACACACAACAAGAAAGAATTCGTACCAATTATAGAGGAAGGGACCACATCAATAGCTCCTACAGGAGCTCAAACGAAAGCAACAAAAAATTGCCCAAACCCAACAATACGGCCACATGTCAAATCTGTCTTAAATTAAGACATCTAGCGCCCCAATGTTGGCTTCAATCGAATCTTAACTATCAGCCCAATCAACCACTGGAGCAAACAACTCTCATCACCTCCCCAACCTCAAATCAAGAATGGTACCTCCATATGGGAGCTTCCAATCATTTAACTATTGATATGGGCAACCTACAGACCTCTGAACCATACCAAGGCTAGGAGCAAATCTTCGTCGACGATGGAAGTGTTATCCCTATCCACAACAACAGTCAAGATATGTGTCACACCCCAACTAGTCCCCCTGGTATGGTCAATCGTGATTCGACAGAGGCTTGCAATTTGGTCAGGTCAACACTCACCAGCACTCGTCATGACTTTTATAATCAGGACTTAGTGGATGATGAATTAGTCTAATTGAATCGCCGCAACATATATGATACATTATATTTCAAATACATACTCGAAAGCATGATAAATCAAACCATCCAAAATATGAAAACTATACATAATTGCTAAATTTAATATAATAAAAATATACGTACCCAAAATGTATGAAAAAAACTATAAAAACTATTGTGCAAAAGTTATACAAATGCACACATAGCTACTTGCTCCAGTACTCGTTACCCCTACCTGGAAGGCAACGATGAAGAATGAGCGACAACGAACTCAGAAAAATAATCAGGGCTAACATAAAATTTTATGCATGAAAAAAAAAACAATGTGCATGCTCTTATAAAACTAAACAAGTCTAGACACAAATAATAGCATGCTAGCATAGCCAAGAACATGAAAAGAGAGCAGGTATAAGTAGTATAAAAATCAACCGTAGTGTAACATGCAGGTCATGAGCATAAAATCATATAAAAGTATTCATAGTATATTATCTTAGCAATGTCATTTCCTAGAGGTCTTATTATAATAATGTCACTAGATTAATGTATAAGGATCAACTATTTTCATGTTCTTTCATCATGTATCGTCACATTGTCTCAGTGGTCATATAAATCATCGATAAATGTTGGGTTTTCCTCAACATAGCAGTTATCGACAACCCCCTAATACATATGGTTTTCTAATATTCTGCACCGCCTAATCCCAACGGTTCCCAGAGTTTCGCCCCCGTATAAATATCAGGAGTTGGAAATATTACATCCCTGCATAATATACTTATCAGCATTCATATAATAGTATACCCCTTAAGATTCATTGTGATGTTTAAAACATCATTACTGTATCAAGCATAAGACATTATATGTATCATAGTCATGAAGCATAATAAATGAATACTTGCAAGGAATTCATATTATAAGCATTGTCATATGTAGCACAGTCTGATCATAGCATTACATGTATCGTAAGAAAAGTAAACATACATTCATACATTCAATTATAAGTATTCATTTACAATATGCAGATTTTAAATGCACTGTGTCAAAATAAAAATCATATGGAACCTATAAAAGAGTATTTTTCTTAAATTAACACAAGATTATTTCACGTGACTTGACGGAAAGTCCTAAAACGAGTGCCCGCATAATCTTCTCAAACTTTTAGCCTCGTATAGACAGCATAGAACTCGTAGAAAACATAGAAATTCACAAAATTTGGCTCAAAACATGAATTAACCCAAAATGATATTTATTTTGCCAAAACATACCTCAAAAGGGTTTTTCAGCGTAAATTTGTATTTTTTGAAAACACCAAAATTCCTTCCCAAACACTTCTAACACCTTAATCTTCACTTTCCCTTGGTAATTTCATGCTAAAACTCATATTGAAGCTTTCAAATTGCTTTCGACACTTCCAATACAATTTTGGCGCCTCCGTTAGCTACTAGAAACAAAAAAAAAACATGAAAAATGAGGCAAACTTAAATTCAAACATGAGTATAAGGAAATAAAAGTCTCAATTGACATGAGAGAGGGATCTGCGCTTACAAAAGTCGTGTCTGACCCTAGATTGTGCTCTGCGGTTCATAGGGGACCGCTTGGTTCGTTGCTGCCCACGGCCCTTGAATTGTAGCAAGGTTGAAGCTACCTTGCCTGCTTCTGCCACATGAATCAAACAACGAGAAGGGAAGTTCGAGAAAAGAAAAAGAATAGGGGAGAAAATTCAAAGCTCCGTACTCCTATTCGACCGATTGAAAAGAATAAAAGGCGTGTAAGTTGGTTGGCAACAGCAGAAAATGTGGGAGATTAAGGAATAATTAAGTTTTAATTAAAGTTAATTAAACTAAAAACTTTCAAATTTTATATGTATCGATCCGTTCATTATTCATGCATGGCGCTTTATATCGAATTGTTCGATTTCATGCATAAAATTTAATAAAATTAGTTCGATCAAATTCTGGGAGATTAAAAATTTTTGGGTACTTCTAAAATTTGTCTAACTTACTTGATTTCTCAAAGTTAGGTGTTAAGGCTCTCCCCTCCTTATAAAAATTTCATCCTCGAAATTTTTTACTTTACTAGAATAGGAAGTGATATTTCCATAACATTTCTTCTTCTTTTTCCCACGTGCTTCCTTTTCAGATTTGTGGTTTCGCTTTATCTTTACAAAAGGGGGTTGTTTATTTTGGAGCTTTTTAACATTATTTGATAAGATATTTTCAGGCTCTTCAATATATATTAAATATTTTTGTACTTCAATAACTTCATGTGGAATTTTCTACTTTAAATTTGAAACCTATTTACTTAACATGGAAATCTGAAACACATCGTGTATATCTGACATATCTGCAAGTAACGCTAATCTATAGGTAACTGGATCAATCATTTCTATAATTTTAAAAGGACCAATATACTTGGGACTCAGCTTGCTTTCTTAACCAAATCTAGTTGTACATTTTATTTTCCTGACTTTCAAAAATATGAAATCTCCAATTTCAAATTCAACTGATTTGTGTTTTGGGTCATAATATTTTGAGCACATTCAATCTATCTCTGATTAATCTGATTTTCACTGTGGCATCATCAACTAGCTCGCGAATTAACATTTGACGTTCACCCACTTCAATCCAACTGAGTGGAGTTCTGCAAGTTATGACATACAGTGCTTCATAAGGAGTCATTTTTATGTTGGATTGATAGTTGTTGTTTTAAGCAAACACAAGCATTGGAATATGATCTTAAACTGTTTCCAAAGTCGAGAACACAAAGCCTAACAAATCTTCCAACACTTGAATTGTTCGTTCTCATAGTAGTTTGTGGATGAAAAGCAGTGTTGAAATGTAACTGCGTACTCAAACCTTGTTGAATGTTTTTTCACAACCTAGAAGTGAATCTTTCGTCTCTACCAAAAATAATATATTTTAAATGTCGTTGGTCAAGCTTTCTACTAAATTAGCATGTTTGATTGACATGAAATGAACTTACTTGGTTAATCTGTCAATAATGACCTTGTCTTGATTGAGGAAATTCATAGCAATTTCTTTCCATTTCAATTCAGGTATTGGCACCGATTGTAGCAATCCACTGGGTCTTTGAAGCTCAGTCTTTACAATCCTTCATGCTTGGCATTGAGATACATATTCAACAACATCTTTCTTCATACCTGGCCACTAAATTGCCAACTTCAAATCCTTGTACATTTTGTGTTGTCTGGATGAATTGTATAGCCCTGAATGATGAACTTCATGTGGTATGTCTCGTCCCAAATCAGAATCAGCAGGTACTTATATCTGCAGTTTATTTCGGATAATGCCATCTTCATGAAGTCATATCAATCCTCTTTCATGATTGATAGTACTTTCGGAGTTTTGGGAATTTGTTGTTAAATTTCTGAGCTTCATTTATTCTACCCATCAAAGTAGATTGCACTATCAACTGATGTAAATGCACCCTGTCACCTGATCTTTTAACTTCCAACTGTAAAGCGTCAAGTTCTTCAATCAACTCTGGCCTCTAAGTAAGAATCCAACTTGCACTACTTGTAGAATTTGTAGCCTTACGGGTCAATGCATCAACAACATTTGCTTGGTCTAAACAATATTGTATATCTAGATAATAATCTTTCATCATCTTTAACCATCTTTGTTATCTCAAATTGCATTCTTTTTTTTTATGAAAATGTACTTCAAACTTCGATAATCAGTGAAGACCTCGCATTCACGCCATATAAATATTGTCGCCAAATTTTAAGAGTAAATACCACATAAGCTAACTCCAAATCATGTGTTGGATAATTTCTTTTATGAAGCCTATGCTATCACTTTTTTAGTCTGAATTAAAACGCAACTCAAATCTCTTAATGATGCATAACTATAAACCTGGAATTCTTCTGTGCCTGAAAGAATAGTTAATACTGAGATAGTAATCAAATGTTCCTTCAACTCTTGAAAGCTATGCTCACATTCTGCGGTCCACCCAAACAGAACTTCTTTTCTCATCAGCTTGGATAACGTCATAGTTATTTGTGAAAAATATTTAACAAACCTCTTGTCATATCCTGGCAAACCAAGAAAACTGCGTACCTCTGAAACATTCATTGGAGTAGGTCACCTTTTGAGGATTTACTGAAATTCTCTGACCACTGATAATATGTCTCAAAAAAAATGCAATGTTTCGCGGCCAAAATTTACATTTAAAAAATTTTGCATATAATGGATTTTGTCCAAACAACTCCAAGACCAACCTCAAATGCTTGGTATGATGATCAGTTCTTGAATAAATCAAAATATCATCAATGAAAATAATAACAAACTAATCCACATATTGCTTGAAGATTCGATTCATCGAGTCAATGAAAATTACAGAAGTATTAGTTAAACCAAAAGATATAACTAAGATTTCATAATGACCATACCTGACCCCAAAAGTTGTCTTGGTTATATCAGCCTCTTTAACTCTGACATGATGATATCCTGATCTCATATCAAATCGAAAAAATACAGTTGCACCTTCTAATTGATCAAATAAATCATTGATCATGGGCAAAGGATATTTTTTCTTGATTGTTGTCTTATTCAATTTGTAATCAATACATAATCGCATAGATCCATCCTTCTTGACAAACAATATTGGAGCACTCCACGATGAATTACTTGGCTTGATAAAACCCTTATCTATCAGTTCCTACAATTGACATTTCAATTCTTGCAATTTCTTTGGAGTCATCCTGTACAGAGATTTGAATATTGCAGACGTTCTTGGTTGTACATCAATACCAAATTCAATTTTTCATTATGGTGGTAGTCTTGACAATTCTTTAGAAAATCCATCAAAACATTCTGAAACCATTAGAATGTTTTTCAATTCATGTTCATCTTTATTGAGCACTTCTAATTTTGCTAAAAATACCAGTTCACCACTCTATAAACACTTTTCAACTTTCACTGCACTAATCAAGAAAGATTGTGCATTTCAATCACATAATATATAAAAAGGTTTTTCAACAGGCAATTTCAGCTTTACCTACCAGTTCCAGCATTCAATTGTAGCAAAATGATTTACCAACCATTTCATCCCCAAAATCACATAAAGGTCGGAATTGGTAATCAACTCCGTTGGCAACTTCTTATCATGAACATGAATATGAACATGCACTACACATTTTCTATTGGCATAAAACCCAATACCGCACTACACATTTTCTATTGGCATAAAACCCAATACCTAATGACAGTAATATACAAAGCTGGGGTAAAAGGCATAATATCAACATGTAAACTGACAACAGATTCATCAGAAATAAAGGAATGTGACACACCTGAATCAAATGAAACAATGTAAAGTCGATCTTCAATTAGGAGCGTACATGTAATCACATCTTCAGATTCTTTGGCACTTTGAGGGGTAATTGTGAAAGCTCTGACTTTTATTGATTGCTCAGTTCTGCATTCTGAAGTTTCACCATTTGTTGATACTGAAGGCTTTCCCAAAAATTGAGTTCTGTTGGGCTGACTGCTTTCCAAAAATATTCAAAGTTGTCACTGTCCTTGAATTGCCTGTGGTCTACTGGCATTCCTCTTTTCTTGTGGACAGCTAATTTGAATATATACTTGTTGTCCACATTTTTAACATTTTCCAGAACCAATCAAAAACTGCCCAAAATATTTTTTTCAGACCGTTCACAAATTGACTTTTATATCTGAGGCTGCTTCTACTTAACTTCTGATTTAGATTTCTTTCTTTGGAAGTGTTCTCTTTTGTCGAAATCCTTGTGCTTGCCTGCCTGAGATTGTCACTGCTGACTGGAAAAATTCAACTCATTTTCAATTCTTCTTTCCCTTTCAACAAACATGGAAAAATCTCAGATTTTAAATATAGCTAATGTCAATCTCAACTGATCTCTAAGACCACACAGAAATATGTGATACTTTTACTCTAAAAAGAGAAGTCAATTATGCCTCATATTGCATAATTGTCTTGGTCCCTTGAGTTAGATTGAAGAATTTATCTTGCACTGCTAATCTAGATGAAGGTGGAATGAACTAATCTTTGAAGACTTTAACAAATTCTTCTCACTGAATCTGTGAAAGAGTGTCAGCTAAAATTTCTCGCTTGCCACCACCTTTATGCTTTGCCTTCTAGCATTAATGTGGCTAGTACCACTTCTTGTTTTCCGGACAAATCATATCGTCTAGAATTTTTCCGATCTATAGGAGTCAATCTTCAGCAACTATAAGATCACTATCACCTTTGAATGCAAGTGGCTTGAAAGACTGAAATATCTTCAAGTATCGATCCACTTCTACCCGAGTTTCAGATCTGAGCCCTGTAGTGGTCAAGAATCTTTCGATAGCAACCATTTTATCAACTTGTAATATTAATTGCACTATGCCATGTAACTCAGTAGTTCTGGTTTCTGCATTTTTCTTGTTCTGACTTGCAAAAAATAGTTTCAGCTCTAACTTTGCCGCACTTGGCCTAAAAGACTGGTCTTCCATACTTTCATATTCTTCTCCAAACATGTTTATTTATATTGGCACTAAGTGTTATTCAAATGCAATTTATCATATAAAAATTTTAACTTGCAAGTGTGACAACTTAAGTCATAAGAGTTACTCACACCAGATTTATCTACCAATAGCTTTGTATAAATCAATTCTTATTTGATCTCATTCTTACTTCTAAATCCAACACGCTTTCATCATTCTCTTCATCCAATAAACATGCTCTAATACCACTTTCTATCACACCCCAAATAGCCCCTCTGGAAGGGTCAAACATGGTGAGACTGACAATTTGGTCAGACAAACTCTCACCAGCACTCGTCCTGACTTATATAATCAGAACTCAGTGGGTGATGAATTAGTCTAACTGGATTGTCGCAACATACATGATACATTGCATTTCAAATACATACTAAGAAGCATGATAATCATATCATCTGAAATATTAAAACTATACAGAACTGTTAAATCGAATATAACAAAAATATACAAACCTAAAACGTATATACAAAGCTCCAAAAATTATCATGTAAAAGCTATACCAAGGCGCACTTGGCTACTCGCCACGGTGCTCCTTACCTCTATTTGGAAGGCAACAATGAATAATGAGCAACAATGAGCTCAAAAAATAATCAAGGTTAACATAAAGTTTTATACATGAAAAACAAACGTGCTTGCTCTTATAAAACTATACATGTCTACAAACAAATCAAAACATGCTAGCATAGATGAAAACATGCAAAGATAGCAGGTACAAGTAGCATAGAAATTAACAGTAGTGAAACACGCAAGTCATAAGCACAAAATCATAAATAAAAGCATGTTCATAGCATATTATCTTAGCAATGTCATTTTATAGAGGTCATATCATAGTGGTGTCACTATTTTAATGTATAGGATTCAACTATTTTCATATTTTTTCATCATAGGTTGTCACTCTGTCATAAAGGTCATATAAACAATCAATAAAGATTGAGTTTTTCCCAACATAGCAATTATCGGCAACCCCTCTGATACACGGTTCTCTAAAGTACTGTCACCATCTAATCTCAACGGTTTCTAGAGTTTCGTCCCTGTATAAATATCAGGTGTGAATACTACATATCTGCATGATGTCTACCACCCTAACATTTAAATCATCATTACTGTATCAAGCATAAGGCATTACATGTATCATAGGCTTGAATAAAAATAAATGAAGACCTGCAGAGAATTCATATCATTAACATTGTCATATGTAGCATTGTCTGCTCATAGTATTACATGTATCGTAAGAAAAGTAAACATGTATTCATACATTCAATTGCATGAATCCATANGTACTGTCACCATCTAATCTCAACGGTTTCTAGAGTTTCGTCCCTGTATAAATATCAGGAGGTGTGAATACTACATATCTGCATGATGTCTACCACCCTAACATTTAAATGATCATTACTGTATCAAGCATAAGGCATTACATGTATCATATAGGCTTGAAGAAAAATAAATGAAGACCTGCAGGGAATTCATATCATTAACATTGTCATATGTAGCATTGTCTGCTCATAGCATTACATGTATCGTAAGAAAAGTAAACATGTATTCATACATTCAATTGCATGAATCCATTCACAATATGCAGATATTCTAAATGAATCTGTATCAAAATATAAATTATATGAAACCAATAGAAGAATACTTTTTTTAAATTAACACAAGAATATTTCATCTGACTTGACGGAGCAGCCCNGAATCCATACACAATATGCAGATATTCTAAATGAATCTGTATCAAAATATAAATTATATGAAACCTATAGAAGAATACTTTTCTTAAATTAACACAAGAATATTTCATCTGACTTGACGGAGCAGCCTTAAGACGAAGTGTCCACACGCTCGTCTCGAACATGCCGCCTCGTACAGACAACCTGGAGCTTGTAGACAACATAGGAATTCATAAAATTTGGCTCAAAACATGAATTAACGCATAAAGATATTTACTCCCCAAAACATACCTCAAAAGGATTTTTCGACATAAATTTAACTTTTCCAAAAACACCAAATTCCTTCCCAACTCTTCTATAACCTTAATCTTCACTTTCCCTTACTAATTTAGTGTTAAAACTCAGATGGAAGCTTTCAATTTGCTTTCGAAGCTTCAGATACAATTTTTTCGCCTCCGTTGGCAACCGANAAGGATTTTTCGACATAAATTTACCTTTTCCAAAAACACCAAATTCCTTCCCAACTCTTCTAACACCTTAATCTTCACTTTCCCCTTGCTAATTTAGTGTTAAAACTCAAATGGAAGCTTTCAATTTTCTTTCGAAGCTTCAGATACAATTTTTTCGCCTCCGTTGGCAACCGGAAAGAACCGAGATTCGTGCTTACGAAGTCACGTCAGAATCCTGAATTGTACTCTGCGACTTCTAAGAGACCGCTCGGTTCGCTGCTACCTGCGGCCCTTACACTGTAGAAAAGGTTGCAGCTCCCTCGCCTGTTTCTGTCGCGTGAACCAAACAGGGAAAAGGGAAGTTCGAGAGAGAGGAGAAGGAATAGGGGAGGAAAATCAAAGCTCTGTGCTCCTATTCGACCAATCTAAAAGCATAAAANGAAAAGGTTGCAGCTCCCTCGCCTGTTTCTGTCGCGTGAACCAAACAGGGAAAAGGGAAGTTCGAGAGAGAGAAGGAATAGGGGAGGAAAATCAAAGCTCTGTGCTCCTATTCGACCAATCGAAAAGCATAAAAGGGCCTAATTCCGTTGGATACAGTGAACATGCGGGAGATTAAGGAGGGATCAAGGAATAATTAAAATTTAATTAAAGTTAATTAAATTGAAAATTTTCAAATTTTCTATCTCTCGATTTGTTCATTATTCATGCATGGTGCTTTATATCGAATTTCTTTATTTCAAGCATAGAATTTAATAAAATTAGTTTCAACAAATTTGGGGAGATGAAAAATTTTGGGATACTTTTAAATTTGTCAAACTTACTTGATTTCTCAAAATTTGGGTGTTACAATATGCTCTCTACTCCCACTCGTAAGCTATCACTCATCAAACGATTCAACACCCCACAATTCACTCACAACTTCATCTTTATTTCTCAACTTGTTTCTAAGAATAGTTGTATCATTATTTCTGATGCCTTCAATTACAAAATTAAGGATCACACAACTCAACCAACACTACTTTAAGGCCCCTGTCGTGAGGGGCTTTATCCTATTCCCATCTGCAAGCAAGGCATGCTCTCAAGAACTACTACAGCTAAAGTCTTGCACCACAAACTCGGTCATCATCATAGCAGCATCCTTCGTCATAGCGCAAATCAGCATCCGCATCTTCAAATTCCTAGCTATAATTCCTTTTGTAATTCTTGCATTACAACAAAACAACATAGATTAGCGTTTATACCTTCTAGTAATCATACATATCTTCCATGTGAACTTATTCATGCTTATGTATGGGGGCCATACCCGCATACTACTAATCAATGTTAACAATTCTATGTCATTTTTGTTGATGATGCAACTAGATATACATGATTATTTCCTATGATTCATAAATCTAAAACTCTTAACTCATTTTAATAATTTTCACCATCAAGTTGAAAAGCAATTCAACGCCCCTAACAAAATCCTAAGATCTGATGATGGCAGGTTATACAAGAACCATCAGTTTAATGAATTCTTGGTCAAACAAGGCATCATTTACTAGTAGTCATGCCCCTACACACTCCAACAAAACAGTCTATCACATAAGCAAAATGACAAACTTTACTTGCCACCCCCAATCTACCACTAAAATTTTGATTTGACACTATACTCACAGGCGTTCATCTTATCAACAGGATGCCTTCCCCCAACACCGGCAATACCACTCCATATCAAACTCCTGTACAAACAGCCACCTGCATATGATAATCTGTGATCATATGGTTGCGTATGCTTCCCTTAGCTTCCTCCATCACTACACACCAAACTTGACCAACGTTCCGAGCAATGTGACTTTCTCAGGTACCCTGACAATTTCAAAGGCTACAAATGTCTTCATCCTCCCACCGGCAAAGTTATCATATCCCGACACGTCATGTTCAACAAACTATACTACCCCTATAAACAACCTCAACACCAACCAAGTCCC
>JXCR01012885.1:168680-194659 GCA_002079205.1 Phalaenopsis hybrid cultivar | reverse complement strand
AAAGACAAAAAGACCGAAGTGCCAACAAATAACTTTAGGGGCATTTACATACATAACACCAAATTCTTATGTATTTACATATCTAACACCTAAACTATGCTTTTTTTATTTTGGCCACCCAAATCTTTCATATCACATAAAAATACCACCTATTTAACGTTTAAAAGTGAAATACACCTTTATATGTACGTAAAAATTGAAGTTTAGGTGTTAGATGTGTAAATAGATAAGAAAGAGTGTTATTTATGTAAATCTTCCATAAATATAATATTATTTACACAAACAAAAATGCTATGTAAATAATTTATTATGTCTATTAAAATAAAAAATAATACCTAACTACAGATTTTTATAGATGGAAAATATTCAATTGATAAGAGGCTTTCTTTCCGCTAAGCAATGATCTATAAAAATGTACTTTAGCATAGAAATTGTAAAGAAACAAAGAAAACGATAAATGTGCTATAGTTGCTGTGAAAAGTATGAAATATTTCATTTAGTGCGATATACTTCAACGCCATAAGTAAATCCATATTGAGCATGCTTTAATTTCACAAAAAATGTGAATTTTGATAGTCTTTAAGAAAATTAAAAAAAACNAAATTCAAGTGAAATGCTATAAATAGAAGATTCGTGTTAGAAAGTGCCACTAGAAATTGTTGATTTTTATTTTGCGAATAACTACAATCAAGCTATTATTTCAAAACCAGATGATGGTTTTAGTTGTTTGGTTGTAACATCTTATATATGCGATTAAAAGACAAAAAGACCGAAGTGCCAACAAATAACTTTAGGGGCATTTACATACATAACACCAAATTCTTATGTATTTACATATCTAACACCTAAACTATGCTTTTTTTATTTTGGCCACCCAAATCTTTCATATCACATAAAAATACCACCTATTTAACGTTTAAAAGTGAAATACACCTTTATATGTACNCACGTCATGTTCAACAAACTATACTACCCCTATAAACAACCTCAACACCAACCAAGTCCCCCCTCACCTCCGACAAATCCGGCGCCAATTGCACTCCTTCCCACCTCCCTTCCCTTTTGCTCTACACAACCTGCATCACAACTCCCACACTCTTCTATCCAGCTCAACTCCACATTCTCAAAATCCCCAAACATATCGGCTTCCCTAAGTGATCCAACCCCACACCCAACCGTACCGTTCCCATTACCTCCCACATCCATCGCCCCATCTGGTTACCTCACAACCACTCAATCCAAAACAGGATCTCTCAAATATAAGCAAATATTCACCCTCCAGCACTCCATCGCTACTGAAATGGAACCTTGCAATTTCAAAGATGCCACTTGGCATCCTCAGTGGCGACAAGCCATGCAAGTGAAACTAGATGTTTTCCGCAATCAGAAAACCTGGATAATTCGAGGTCAAATACATGATGACTAAGGCTCTATTTGGGGCGGCTTTTCTCAAGCGGCGCGGCAACAAATCGCGAAAAGTTATTGTTTGGCTTCCGACTTCGCGGCAGAAGGACGTCAAAGCGGTCGGAAATCGGGCCGCGAGATCGACCTCGCGGCCCCAGCTTTCGCCCGCTAAATATTTGAGATTGCCGCCTCTGCCCTGCCCTAGCGTTCATTTTCCCGCGCCGTCTCGCCTCTCGCCTTCGACCAGGACCGCGCCCTCTCCTCTCTCGCCTTAGACCAGCCCTCTCGCATCTTGTCAAAGCGATCTTTTTTTATCTTCTCTTGTTTTCTTAAAAGGTGATCGACGAAAATATAGAGTTCACTGCGATCTCCTCTCATTTGTTTTGCGATCACATGTTCTCTCGATCTCTTGCATTGCAAGCCTCTCAAGATGAAAATCTGCATATTTGATTTTCATCGTTGGAGGGGCTTTTCATTTATTTTCTGCAATTTCTTGTTTTTTTTTCTGCTGTGCAAAATGGATGTAGAATGCAGATTTGATCTCCAATCTGAAATAAATCACTCTGAACAGTTTCTTGTATTATAAATTCCAGTTGAATGAAAAGGTGTAATAGATTTGTTCCGTAGGCTTCCAACTCCGTTGCCTGATTTCCATTCATTAACAGTTTTGCCCCAATTCAAAAATAAATATATGAGTTTTCTCTTCTCAAATAATTTTGCAGTGCAAGCTTCTCTAGCATCCTTCACATTTTTCAGAAAATGTATTTTTAATTTGTGCATCTCGCTCATATGTTCCAACTCCCCAATCCTATAACCATTCTCAAATAATTTTATTTACGTGGGGGTGATAATTGAAATAATTCCTTTGCATTTAAAATGCTTTATCAATTGGAGAGATATTTGATAAATCAAAGCTCTATGCATACATTTATGAAATTAAGGATATTCTACTGTTTCCACCTTCACCCCACTTGAACCGCAGTGAGGGATTTTTTTTTTCTGTAGGAATTACACAAAATAATACGGACTGTAGGGAATCTCATTGGCTTTAAATAACATGGATTGCCAAGCAGAATTTCACATTTACTGCAAGAACACCATCAGTATCTTTTCTTTTCTCTTATTAGGAGTAGGTCTTATTCCATGTTCCTGAATATTTCATGATTGAGACCTGTAACTATGTGAATCTTATAATAAGGATTCATAACCATTTTCTATCAGTAATGATATGTAAACACATAGGAATTGGATGGCATGTTATACATATTGAGAAAAAGGATATGGTTGGTATTAATATAAAAAAAACAAACTTTTGGTGGTAGATATGTAAACACATAGGAATTGGGTGGCATGTTGTACATAATTACTATACAAAATGGTGGTATTTTTTGAATGGAAATCATTTACTTGGTTTCCATTATAGCTTCCCCATGCATTCCAATGGAATTTACAATCATACCGTTGTTGTTGGCCTAGCCAAAATGCATTTAGATGGCTTGTTCTTTCCATTTCTCCTTTATATAAGTTTCAATTTATATGAGCTTTTGTCTGCTTACATTGGAGTACCTTTGTAACATGCCAAAAGCAAATCGACTTGATTGTAAATTCCATTGGAATGCAAAGGTTTATGTGTTTCCATCATTGGAGGTGTTAAATATTAAGGGATTACAAGTATTGGAGGATTGGTTTGATGGAGCGAGCGCAGCAGCAAATGATAGTTTCTTTCCTTGCTTAACAGAACTCTTCCTCGATAACTTGCATAATTTTGTTGGAGTTGCCCTATTTGCCTCCTAAGCTCAAGAAAATGAAGATATAAAACATCGGGTAGAAGGCTGCTTTGAACTGCAAGTTATTTTTTTGATTTGGTTTGCTTTGAAGTACGAAACATCAGTTGATATAGCACCGAATTCTTATATATTTGCTTTGGTTTGCTTGGAATTCTTATAGCAGATTTGTATGAGCAGAATTCTTATAGCAGAATATAGCCTCTTTATTGTGCGGTATGTATGTAGCCCCTTTATTATGTGGTATGTATGTATAGCAGCATGTATAGCAGAATTGTATGAGCATAATTCTTATAGCAAGTGCAGCAACAAATGATAGTTTCTTTCCTTGCTTAACAGAACTTTTCCTCGATAACTTGCATAATTTTGTTGGAGTTGCCCTATTTGCCTCCGAAGCTCACAAAAATGAAGATACAAAACATCGGGTAGAAGGATGCTTTGAACTGCAATTTATTTTTTTGCTTTGGTTTGCTTTGAAGTACAAAACATCAGTTGATATAACACTGAATTCTTATATATCAGTACAAAACATCAGCTTTTAAATATTGTACTTATTATACTTCTTATACTTCTTACACTTCTTATATAGCTAATGCAGCAGGTTTGGTAGTTTCCTGAGTGATATAAAGTTTTGTTTCCTATAAGCATATTTTGCAAGGTTGGTGGAATTTGAAGAGCATGTGTTTGCCTATAAGCAGTTATGTTTCCTATTTTTTTCCTTAAATGTAGCTCTGCTTGACATGGACAAATGTTTGTTTAACATCATCTGCGGTTCATACCCAACCTGTCGGATTCTGCCCGCTACATGGAATGCATTATCTTACTTTATGAAGAGGAAAGAATTATAATTTGTACAATTACCATAGATTGTATGTATTACAAAAGGATGGAATGTATAAAGATGCCCCAACAAATTTTTTTTAGTTTCTTTATCTGTTGGTTATAGCAAGGAGTCATTGTTGATTTGAAGCTATGTAACTTTTTTTCTATTGCCTCAATAAAAATGTTTGAATCCTTTCTCGTGGATGTAGGTCACTTCGACCGAACAACGTAAATTTGTAGTGTTATTTAAATACTTGTTCTATATTATCTCTAGTCATGGTGCAGCTTCGATAACTCTTGTGTTAATGTTAAAATTCTTTGTAAACGTGCTCATTTATAAAATATGGAGGTATCTGCTTAATTTTGTCTTTCAGTGGCGTGAAGTTTGTGATATGGTATTTTTTTATGCGATAAGAATATCCAATTAATTTTACCTTTCAGTGGTTTTGCAGCACATGCATGGAGCACACCATGACAACACATGCTATTATATTGGTTTTGCAGTACATGAATATGCATTTACATATGTTTTTTAGCGCAGAATTCTTATGTATATACATTTGTTTTTAATCACAGAAATCTTATATATTTCATTTTCGGGGCTCACTATTAGGTCATTGGTGTACCTGAACTTTCTGCTCTGTTTAGAAATTAATTCCTGCTTCTAAAGTTAAAAAAATGTGATTGTTATAATCTTCTTTTAAACAGTTTTAGCAAACAGTGGCACAATGGTCATTTTTTCATAAACAGCTGACCCACCGCTGTTTTCACACAGCTGCACCAAACATACAGCCGGGTTCCCCGCAACAGCTTCCTGGAGCAGCGCAGCTGCAGCTGAAAAGCTGAGAAGCTGCAGCTGTGCCAAACAGAGCCTTACCTCAACAAAGCTAAAATGGAGATGAAAAATTTTGAAGGCTTCAAGTTGAGCGCATAGCCCAAGAGGACAACCAAGTAGCAGACTTACTATCCAAACACATCCGCTTGTTGGAAGGGATGCCTAAAAAGCTTATCCGACCGACTATTGAAGAAGCTGAAGCGATGGAGTTGGAAACCAAATGGCCAAATAGTTGGGTGGATCCTTACATCATATACTTTGAGACAAGGGAAGTTCTCAGAAGAAGTTACAGACCCAAAACGCTTCAAAATCAAAGCAGCCCAATCAGATTCATTGAGTGAAGGTAAGAAATATTTATTTGCTAATTTTTATTATTAAATGAAAATCTATATTTCATGCACTATTATAATTATTCTATAATGGCCTAANCACGTCATGTTCAACAAACTATACTACCCCTATAAACAACCTCAACACCAACCAAGTCCCCCCTCACCTCCGGCAAATCCGGCGCCAATTGCACTCCTTCCCACCTCCCTTCCCTTCTGCTCTACACAACCTGCATCACAACTCCCACACTCTTCTATCCAGCTCAACTCCACATTCTCAAAATCCCCAAACATATCGTCTTCCCTAAGTGATCCAACCCCACACCCAACTGTACCGTTCCCATTACCTCCCACATCCATCGCCCCATCCGGTTACCTTACAACCACTCAATCCAAAACAGGATCTCTCAAATATAAGCAAATATTCACCCTCCAGCACTCCATCGCTACTGAAATGGAACCTTGCAATTTCAAAGATGCCACTTGGCATCCTCAGTGGCGACAAGCCATGCAAGTGGAACTAGATGCTTTCCGCAATCAGAAAACCTGGATAATTCGAGGTCAAATACATGATGACTAAGTACCTCAACAAAGCTAAAATGGAGAAGAAAAATTTTGAAGGCTTCAAGTTGAGCGCATAGCTCAAGAGGACAACCAAGTAGCAGACTTACTATCCAAACACATCCGCTTGTTGGAAGGGATGCCTAAAAAGCTTATCCGACCGACTATTGAAGAAGCTGTAGCGATGGAGTTGGAAACCAAATGGCCAAATAGTTGGGTGAATCCTTACATCGTATACTTTGAGACAGGGAAGTTCTCAGAAGAAGTTACAGACCCAAAACGCTTCAAAATCAAAGCGGCCCAATCAGATTCATTGAGTGAAGGTAAGAAATATTTATTTGCTAATGTTTATTATTAAATGAAAATCTATATTTCATGCACTATTATAATTATTCTATAATGGCCTATTTTTTTTTCTTGTGCATTGGAATTTTAAGATTAAATTTTATACTGAATAAAATAAATACAAAAATCTATCTTAAGATCCTTTACATAAGAAAAAATAATGTATGACCACTGCCTTAGTAAAGAATTTCAAAATAAACTTGCATCCCCATAAAATATGAAGCTCATCTCTAAAATTGCTGAACATGTTTTTTTTTANTGCCTTAGTAAAGAATTTCAAAATAAACTTGCATCCCCATAAAATATGAAGCTCATCTCTAAAATTGCTGAAAATGTTTTTTTTTTTTTAAATTGCTGTATATCGCCTTATTACAATGATATCCGTGAATTGTTGGGGGTTGCTTTCTCATGCATTCTTATTCAATCGAGAAAACTGAAATGCTACAAAAAAGACAATAAAATGAGCAACAAGAAACAGCCTCTAAAAAGCACAAATCCTTTTATCAATTAATTATTGTATACTCCAACATAAAAACAAACAAAATTAGCGCAGGAGAATAGGAGAAAATAAATTAAACGCTGACCTTTCCCTTAGAGATGCTTTTCATGCCCTCAAAATCTACCACAACATGAGCGCATGTCAGGATAGTGCCATCCGAATCAATGATAGTTCCTGATCCCTTACTCTTGCCAAGAGTCAAACCGTGAATGCCTATTATGATGGTACCCAACAATAAAAAGAAAGACATGACAGAGTACCACTAATGAAAAACCAAAGGGGCATTTACGTAAATACCAGACAATTCTTATATATTTACATATCTAACATTTAAACTTTCATAATTACATGCTTATCACTCNCAATAAAAAGAAAGACATGACAGAGTACCACTAATGAAAAACCAAAGGGGCATTTACGTAAATACCAGACAAGTCTTATATAGTTACATATCTAACATTTAAACTTTCATAATTACATGCTTATCACTTAAATTTTTTAATACCACATCAAAAGTACCACTATTCCTAACTTTTTAAAAGTAAAATACATCTTTTCATGGTTAGGTTATAACATCAAAATGCTATAAATGTTAATATCAAACTTTAGATGTTAGATATATAAATACATAAGAATTTTGCCNTACATCTTTTCATGGTTAGGTTATAACATCAAAATGCTATAAATGTTAATATCAAACTTTAGATGTTAGATAGATAAATACATAAAAATTTTGCCGTGTGTATGTAAAATTCCCAAAACCAAATTAAACAAATGATGAGTCACCTCTTGAAACGGATATATTGACAACCGAGGGACCTGCAGTGGCAGCAGCATTAGCAATAGCATCTCTTCCCAGACATCCTGGGCCACACCTAACATCATTCTTATCTCCTCGAGATTCTTCCTTTTTTGAATTATCAGGTGAAACAGAACTAATCCCAAAAGGAAAGGAGACTGGATATGAAGTATGGAAAAAATGAATTCCTACTTATCATAACAAATAAGTTATAAACAGAGAAATGAAACATATAAGAACCTCCGACGGGACTAGAGAAGAGGAATGAAGAAGCAAAACCCTGCAACGCAAAATCTGTTGGATGGAAGAAGAGTTGACGAAGAATGGGGGTAAAAGAAATCGGTGCTCCTGAGGAAACAAAGTATAGTTTTTGTATTAAAAAAATTGTATGCAATAAGAAACTAAGTAGGACGGAGTAACTCATACGTGTAAGAGAAGAGTTATTTTCATCCAAGGAGTCAGAGGTGGCAGCTAAAATGATGATTCCAACAGCAGCGCATCGACGAGAGGTGTGGGAGACAACGTGGCGCAGCATAATGAGCTCTGAGTGAAAGAGCAGAGAACTTTTAGAGCTTTATATGCTATGGTGGTTGAGATTTAAAAATTCAAGTGAAATGCTATAAATAGAAGATTCGTGTTAGAAAGTGCCACTAGAAATTGTTGATTTTTATTTGGGAATAACTACAAATAAGCTATTATTCCAAAACCAGATGATGGTTTTACTTGTTTGGTTGTAACATCTTATATATGCGATTAAAAGACAAACAAACCGAAGTGCCAACAAATAACTTTAGGGGCATTTACATACATAACACCCAATTTTATGTATTTACATATCTAACACCTAAACTATGTTTTTTTTTATTTTGACCACCCAAATCTTTCATATCACATAAAAATACCACCTATTTAACGTTTAAAAGTGAAATACACCTTTTCATATATAGGTAAGGTGAAATGTATGTAAAAATTGAAGTTTAGGTGTTAGATGTGTAAATAGATAAGAAAGAGTGTTATTTATGTAAATCTTCCATAAATATAATATTATTTACACAAACAAAAATGCTATGTAAATAATTTATTATGTCTATTAAAATAAAAAATAATACCTAACTACAGATTTTTATAGATGGAAAATATTCAATTGATAAGAGGCTTTCTTTCCGCTAAGCAATGATCTATAAAAATATACTTTAGCATAGAAATTGTAAAGAAACAAAGAAAACAATAAATGTGCTATAGTTGCTGTGAAAAGCATGAAATATTTCATTTAGTGCGATATACTTCAACGCCATAAGTAAATCCATATTGAGCATGCTTTAATTTCACAAAAAAATGTGAATTTTGATAGTATTCAAACCTTTACGAAGGTTAAAAAAAANAGCCTTGGATATAGTTATACATAGTTATTAAATTTCTAAACAATTCTTCAAGGTTTTGTATTAAGAAGGAGAGTGAATCTAGAGTAGGAAATAGGAAGAGAGAAAAGAGTAAGCAAGGTTTGCATAAAGTTAGAAAATGAAGAATTTTATCTGATACTAGATTTTCAAAGTATAATAAAATATTTTTAAAATACATTATGAATGAAGATAAGTAAATTAATTTGTGTGAATGTACCATATGTGATATTTTGGTATTGAGCTGAGGAGTTAATTAAGGATTAATATTGAAGTGGAATATTTAGCTCTCCCAAAATTTGAATTGGGTGCTCATTTTTTTTAAAATTATAGTAATGATATTGTTCGTCTAAATTGAATGCATCGAATGATATTGGTACTGGTTGTTACAAATTCACCTATGATTTATATATAAAAACAACAACAAAACCTTTATCCCACTAATTGGGGTCGACTACATGAATCTTTTTTCTCTATTGCGTTCTATTTAGTGTCATATTTTAATTTAATTCTAATAAATTAAGATCATTTTTTATACAATATGCTCAAGTCACCCTAGGTCTACCTCTGCCTTTCTCAACATAAGTCGAATCTAAGACATCTAATCTTCTAATCAAATCATCAGATGGTCGACGTTTAATGTGACCAAACCATCTAAGACAACTCTCTCTAATTTAGTCTGTCATAGGAGCTAAACCAACCTTATCACGGATATAATCATTTTGCATTGTCTCTAAGTGTAAAGCCACTCATCCACCTAATCATTCTCATCTCGGCAACACTTAAACTTATTATATCTCTAAGTGTAAAGCCACTCATCCACCTAATCATTCTCATCTCGGCAACACTTAACTTAGATTTATGCTTCTCTTTTAGAGGTCAGCGCTATAGAGCATTGCAGGTCTCACCACCATCTTATAAAATTTTCCTTTCAGTCTAAGCAATACTTTTCTATCACACAATAGGCCCGAAGCATTCCTCCACTCCAACCAACCAACTTGAATTCTTCTAATAATATCCTCATCAATATCACCATCACTTTGAACAATAGTTAAATTTTTAATAATTTGATCATACATAGTTAAATTTTTGTCACTAGAGCTACTACTACTAAAATTACATTCCATGTATTTAGTTTTAGTTCTACTCAAGCGAAGGCCTTTAGACTCCAAGGTCGACCTCCATAATTCAAGTTTCTACAGAGCCTTTTCTCTCATCTTATCCACGAGAAGTATATCATCAGCAAAAAACATACACCAAGATACATCCTTCTATAAGTGTCCAGTAAAATCATCCATAACTAAAGCAAAAAGATATGGGCTTAAAGCCGATCCCTGATGTAAACCAACAGAAATAGGAAAATATTTGGTCAATTCACCTTCTGTTTGAACACAAGTAACACTTCTTTTATACATATCTTTAATGACTTGAATATAAGTCATATCAACATCTTTCTTCTCAAGAACTCTTCAAAAGATATCTCTTGTAATCTTATCGTCAGCTTTTTCTAAATCAATAAAAATCATATGTAGATCTTCCTTATTGTCTTCAAACTTCTCCATCAAACCTCTCAATAAATGTATAGCTTCCATAGTAGACCTGTCAGGCATAAATCCAAATTGATTATGAGTGAACTTTCTAATACGTCTTAACCTATGTTCAATTACCCTCTCCCATAATTTTAAAGTATGACACATCAACTTAATTACTTTATAATTGGCACACTCTTGTGCATCCCCATTATTCTTAAAAATGGAAACCAAAATACTCTTCCTCCACTCCCCAGACATCTTTTTAGTTTTTAAAATAATATTAAAGAGTTTAGTAAGCCAAGAAACTCCCAAATCTCCTAAATATTTCAACACTTCAATTAGGATATCATCAGGTCCTATAGAATTTCCACCATTGGTTTTCTTCAAAACTTATTCAACTTTTTTTTACTAATGTGACAATAAAAAAAAATTATTATTATTAAAAATATTAAGATCACTAATGTCGATCGTATTATCCGAAACTGCATTAAAAAGTTTATCAAAATGACTCACCCACCAATTTTGAATATCTTTTTCAAAGAAAAGCACTTTTTGATTTTCATCTTTAATACACATTACTTGAGTTAAATCTTTACTTTTCTTTTCTCTTTGTTTGGTTACTTAATAAATATATTTTTCACCTTTCTTACTATCTAATATATTATAAAGATCACTAAACGCAAAATCTTTAGCGTCAATGATTGTTCTCTTAGACTCCCTATGATCCGTTTGATATTTTGTCCAAGTTCTCTAAGCTTTTACATTCAAACCAATGTTTATAACATAATTTTTTATATTTGATCTTTTTTTGCACGTTAATATTCCACCACAAACTATTATTATTTATAAAAACTTTTCTTTTGATTCTTCAAATCGAAATTTTGTAACTTGTTTAATAGTTTTTGTTACTTTATCCCACATAGAATTCGTTTTTTCATGAACATCCAAAATTTTGAAATCTTGAATTTTACTCATAAAAATAATTTTGTTCGTGTCTTTTAGGTGTCCTCATCTAATTCTAAAACAATATTTCCTAGTATTTTTTTATTTTACAACTTTTCATCCACAAATCTAGAACTAATAATTGATGTCGAGTACTTAAATCCCCACTTGGAATGACCTTACAAACTTTACTTTCTCGACGATCTCTTCTTCTCATAAAAAATAATCAATTTGTGTTTTATTACATCCATTCTTATAAGTATTAATATGCTCATCTTTTTTCTTAAATAAAGTAATAGCAATAACAAAATCATACGCTAAAGCAAAACCTAATATAGCCAAACTTTCTTCATTAATCACTCCAAAGGCGTAGCCACCTTGAATATTTTTAAGATCTTCTACACTACCGACATGACCATTTAAATCTCCTCCCATAAAAATTATTTCTTCAAGAAGTATCATTTGCATTTAGTCTTCTAGGTCAATCCAGAAATTATCTTTAGAACCTATATCTAAACCTACTTGAGAAGCATAAGCATTTATAAAATTAAAAAATCTTAGTATCAATAATAATCTTAAGGGCTATAATTCTATCTCCAACTCTATTAATTTTTACAATATTATCTTTCAAACTCTCACCTATGATTTATATCTATCATTAAAAATATACTCAGGTTGAAATGAATGAGAAGGTGACATTTATGCTTCGATTGTTTATATTAGGTGCATTATAGAAAGATATTAAATAATATGGAAAAATGCAAATAAAATCATCTATACATTAATGCTTGCAAGCNATATTAAAGAGTTTAGTAAGCCAAGAAACTCTCAAATCTCCTAAATATTTCAACACTTCAATTGGGATATCAGCAGGTCCTACAGACTTTCCACCATTGGTTTTCTTCAAAACTTATTCAACTTTTTTTTACTAATGTGACGATAAAAAATAATAATTTATTATTATTAAAAATATTAAGATCACTAATGTCGATCGTATTATCCGAAACTGCATTAAAAAGTTTATCAAAATGACTCACCCACCAATTTTGAATATCTTTTTCAAAGAAAAGCACTTTTTGATTTTCATCTTTAATACACATTACTTGAGTTAAATCCTTACTTTTCTTTTCTCTTTGTTTGGTTACTTAAAAAATATATTTTTCACCTTTCTTACTATCTAATATGTCATAAAGATCACTAAACGCAAAATCTTTAACGTCAAGGATTGTTCTCTCAGACTCCCTATGATCCGTTTGATATTTTATCAAAGTTCTCTAAGCTTTTACATTCAAACCAATGTTTATAACATAATTTTTTACATTTAATCTTTTTTTGCACATTAATATTCCACCACAAACTATTATTATTTATAGAAACTTTTCTTTTGATTCTTCAAGTAGAAATTTCGTCACTTGTTTAATAGTTTTTGTTACTTTATCCCACATAGAATTCGTTTTTTCATGAACATCCTAAATTTTGAAATCTTGAATTTTACTCATAAAAATAATTTTGTTCGTGCCTTTTAGGTGTCCTCATCTAATTCTAAAACAATATTTCCTAGTATTTTTTTATTTTACAACTTTTCATCCAAAAATCTAGAGTTAATAATTGATGTCGAGTACTTAAATTTTCACTTGGAATGACCTTACAAACTTTATATTCTCGACGATCTCTTCTTCTCATAAAAAATAATCAATTTGTGTTTTATTACATCCATTCTTATAAGTAATAATATGCTCATCTTTTTTCTTAAATAAAGTAATAGCAATAACAAAATCATACGCTAAAGCAAAACCTAATATAGCCAAACTTTCTTCATTAATCACTCCAAAGTCCTAGCCACCACGAATATTTTTAAGATCTTCTACACTACCGACATGATCATTTAAATCTCCACCCATAAAAATTCTTTCTTCAAGAAGTATCATTTGTATTTAGTCTTCTAAGTCAATCCAGAAATTATCTTTAGAACCTATATCTAAACCTACTTGAGAAGCATAAGCATTTATAAAATTAAAAAATCTTAGTATCAATAATAATCTTAAGGGCTATAATTCTATCTCCAACTCTATTAATTTTTACAATATTATCTTTCAAACTCTCAAGTATGATTTATATCTATCATTAAAAATATACTCATGTTGAAATGAATGAGAAGGTAACATTTATGCTTCGATTGTTTATATTAGGTGCATAATAGAATGATATTAAATAATATGAAAAAATGCAAATAAAATCATCTATACATTAATGCTTGCAAGTATATAGTGATTGATAAACTTCACCTCCTTATGATACTAACTTATGATACTAACTGGAGATATACTCACACATAAAACAATTGCATGTTCTCTTTCCTAGAAAGAAATATTGATATTGATGAATCTCAAACGATACAATGAGACAATGCTCCTATGGCAATTGTATTATAAAATAAAATGCGATATGTTTTTCCTGGTTCATGTTGTTAATTTATAATATAATGTTTCAAATCCATATTATATTTTCATCTTTGAATAAAATGAAATGGTCTATGAATTTCTGTTAATTCATGTATGAGGACTAGCATATGTATTGTTTCTCAATTTTTTTATATTACTGTGATTTTGAACTATGATGATTAGCCTACTGAGAAATGCCATTTTGTGTTTATAACTTGCAATTATTACCCGAGCGAACGAACAACCTCACTTGAGTTCAAGCAGCCGTGACACATGACTGAAACAGGAACATACGCTCACAAGTAACACATAAAAGAGCGTATATAAGATTTTGCTACAATCAAATATTATGAGATGCGTTTTGATTCAGTAACAACTTTATAATAGCCTCTTCGTAAATTAATGCACGTGCGCCCGTCTGAACGAACAAAAGACCTCGCTTGAGGTTGAAGGACCATTACACACCGACTGAAATGTGAATGTATCCCTCACAAGTAACACATAAAAAGCAATCAAATATAATGAGAGTTTTAAATGCGGATGCGGATGCAATAATTAGTGTATGACAACATCAGCAAGAATTGTAAGTGATTCAAAAACCATNTGATGATTAGCCTACTGAGAAATGCCATTTTGTGTTTATAACTTGCAATTATTACCCGAGCGAACGAACAACTCACTTGAGTTCAAGCAGCCGTGACACATGACTGAAACATGAACATACCCTCACAAGTAACGCATAAAAGAGCGTATATCATATTTTGCTACGATCAAATATTTTGAGATGTGTTTTGATTCAGTAACAACTTTATAATAGCCTCTTCGTAAATTAAGGCGCGTGCGCCCGTCTGAACGAACAAAAGACCTCGCTTGAGGTTGAAGGACCATTACACACCGACTGAAATATGAATGTATCCCTCAAAAGTAACACATAAAAAGCACGCATTAGCGTTTGCTGCAATCAAATATAATGAGACAAATGCGGATGCAATAATTAGTGTATGACAACATCAGCAAGAATTGTAAGTGATTCAAAAACCAATAGACAAATTGGGCAATCGACTTGTCGTGCAATACTGCGACCTCCCAAATGATATGAAATGCACTCACATATAGCAGAGGTGATTGTGTGAGCAAGATCCAGCGAAGATCTAGGCTTGCCCGGTGTAAGAGGGAAGGCGGAGGCTGAGCGTAAATCACCGGGAAGGGAGGAACGATTGGCGAAGCTGGGGCTGGTCAAATTGTGAGAGAAAGAGAACCGCAGTGTGCTGGGCAAAAACCGAAGAGATACGATGGGTCCTTCGTTCGTGCGTACTTCTGCCNGACTGACAGCTTCCAACGGGCAACTCCTCACCCTTTTTAGTGCTGAAATGTATGAACATGCATTATTTTTTAGTCAAGGGTTTACCGTAGGGTACACCTTAAACGTGTGTCCTACTGTTGTCTACCCTAAGGGTCTTCACAAATATAACAAATCACGCATAAGTAAAAGAACGTTAAAATCATAATAAAAGTAAATTAAACATGTGTACCTGTGATCCCTGTCATTGCTGAAAAAGGGTTAGTACCATGAACATAGTATAGTCTTAAAGAAATTAAGCAAGTCATGAGAGGATGTGAGCATGTTCATGTGTGAGAAAGCCAGTTGTCATGTATATGAAAGATCAGAGCTAACTATAAGACTTCAAGTTAGGGGTAGGCTCATACTCATAATTCTCAAGGGACCTATGTAGGAAATCATAATAATAACGTGTGTTTTGTCCCATCCAACCTGAAGTAGAAGCTACCACCAAAATGATCGAAGGAGGGCAACTCTCAACCTACTCAAACTGATTAACAAGTGGACTTGTAGAAGATAGCATCCAAAATCCTTAATTTGTCAGAAGTTTAATATTTAAAATTTTATTAAGCAGTAAAAAAAAGTTGTAGTGCCATGAGAAAATATTTTTTTGTTATGTTATACATATGTATATTGCAAATCAAGTGGCTCACCAGTTAATCACTTTAATCAGGCTAAAGCTACCGACAACCTAAAAAGCAAGGGCAACTTCTTACCAACTGTCAATGAATAGTACCATCAGTCCTGTACCCTACCAAAGATCCTCAGGAGAGGAGATACTATTCTATGATCCCACATTTAGCACCATAAGCATTTTGCATGTTTGTCTTTAACCCCAAACCATCCAACTTATAGTCCACCTTGATGATCCATATACTGTTGTATCTTAAATATCGTCAGTTGTCCATAAGGTCTGAAGACCATATCCAAAACTCATACACTTAAGCATTGGGTTTTTCTGTAGGTTAAGTTGTAGTAGGGTATTTTCATTAATTTGTGGATTTAAGGGTCCCGAGTCATATCTTGGTGGGTCCTTATGTTTTGTGAATGACTTTCCTCAATGAATTATAATAAACCTGAATGTCCTCTAAAATGTCCAAAATATTGAAAAGGTGTTCAGAGAATGACCCCAAAAAACTTTAAAGTCTTTTATGTACCATTTGAAGTTCATCTAGCTTTGCTAATATTGCCGAGTTGATCGACTTAATTACATTAGGAGTCTTTCATGCTCTAAATATGCTCAGCATGATCTTGATATATTAGTTAGCCCATGAGTAAGGCAAGTGATTGTTCACTAAATTTCATATTAAGGGTTCTATAAGTGATCTCGACTTACTGTTTATGTGCACAGTATAACAATGTATTTGATGATATTTTTCATTTATGTTTCCTTATTTTGCAACAGAACAAAAAACTTGATCCTGAAAACAAGAATTTAACTTTTTCATACATATATATATATATATATATATATATATATATATATATCACCATATGTATGCATAAAAATATTTTTAATTTAAAAAAATATTACCATAGTCATATCTTTATATAATAGAAAAGATTTAATATAAGACATAAGAATATAAGTGTTCCAAATGATCATCAATGTCTTGTACTTTGCTTTGTACGAATGATATATCATGTTGTAACTCTTGTGCACGATCAACCACAGTATCCAAGCTAACCGGAGGACGAGTAGAAACACGAGAAGTAGAAGGAATGTCTGAAGAGCTAGCTCGAATTCTCACGTCATTCTCATTTCACTTCTCACGAAATAAAACTTTTGGTCTTTCACTTCAAGTCATTCACGATGATCAATTGATTTCTCACAAAATTAAAATTATTAGTTTTTTAAGTCAAGTTATTAATGATGTCCATTTGACTTCTCACACCTATATAGGATTTACATGTATTTGAGTCAGGAATTCATGCTCTTTTATTGATCTAAACTTTGATGGAATTTATCTTATTTGACTTTGGAATTTGCACTATTTTCCAACTACAAATTTTAATTATGTAATCAAAGTTAAATTTTGATTAAATTCTTAATTTTATTTCTTAATGTTGATCATTTCAATGTTCACTTGCTAATATTTCTTTATATTATTTAGAAAATAATAATAACTGTTTTTATTTTAGAGGAAAAACACAACATCGAATCGATTTTCCACACAAAAAATTAAATCTAATATCATATAAAAAATATCATTATTTTAATTTAAAAGGACAAAATACACATTTTCATACATTTTCATACAATATATATATATATATATATATAGGGGTTGAAATTCAAACAACTACATCACTCCCGCATTTTTGTATGAATGGTCAAATTTTTTAAGTACAAGTTTAGCAAAAAGAACTAAGGGAGAGAGGTTCAATTCAAAATGTAGTTATATGGCTCAGTGAGGTTTGTAATATTGCTAAGTCATCTACTACTCATATAATAGCACAATATGAATGCCAAACCTTAATATTGTTGAATATATAATTGTGTCAACTAAAAAAATAATTATATTAATTAGAGAATAAATGGAAACTAATTTTTATTTTAGAGGTAAAACACGACATCAACTTGTTTTTTCATCCGAAAATTAAAATTTGCATCGTATAAAAAATATTATTATTTTAACTTGAGAAAATTGAAATACATGCGTTCATGTATACATAAGATGATAGAAATGTAAATACATAGAAATTGAATGACATGTATGGGAATATTTATTAATATAATGCATTAGCTACTAATATTTTTGGATTTAAGAGCTTATTCCTTTTTAAGAAATAATCTATTATTTTGATAACTTATTTATGTTTAATTTAATTTTTTACTACTATTAATTGATCAATATAATGCAAGTGCTAGCATTGAGTATTTTATTTTCCTTATATATTTTTTATTATGTAAATTTATTAATTTATAAAATTTATGAGTAAAGCAAATTCGTTATCCAAATGCTATAGCATATATCTTTTCATCAACAAAACTAAAGGCATTGACCATGTTATCTTCTTTCTAATTGAAGTATTTCGGAAGGCTGACAACAGTAGAGTAATAATTTAGTAGATTGATGTTGAAAGAACATCGATCATACACACGGATAAAAGAAAAGCAAAAGGAAGAGAGACATCTATTTTTATGTGAAAATCTTTAGAAAGAAAAAAATCATGTGGTATGGACCAATTGAAATAATATGCTGTGTAATTATGTACATGGGTCCACTTATCCAGAATTAAGGGAGATGAAGTTACAAAGTTGATATATAGTGGTATTTTAGCAATAATAATTATAATAAGTCGTTATGACTATAGTCGATGGTTATGGAGGCAGCAGCCCACCATGAATGTTGTAGATGGTGATCATAGCGTCAGCTTATATTAGAAGTTCTAGTTGAATGTTGTGGTAGTAGTTGGCTATGTAGATCGTAAATGGTTGCTTCAAATGTGTCGTTGGCTAAAGAGATTGTAGTAGGGGATTGCAAGAGTCATGGGCCATGTAGGGCATAACGCTAAATTGTTATGATACCCGTAAATCATAGAGGTCAAAATGGGTAGCCTCATGCATTGGGGACCACGTAGGCCGTAGATCTGTGATTTATGATGATGTTTGTAGGCCGCAAAAAATAAAATCAGGAGTTGCACAAGCTATGAGCCATGTAGGTCATAGTTGGTCATGCAGATAGTAGTGGTAAGTTGTTATGACGTCTAATGGAGACTAAGGTCGGAGTCAAGGGTTACATGAGTTATAAGTCACATAGGCCTTGATTGGTTACGCGGGCCATAGTGGTGAGTTGTAATGATGTATGTAAGTCATAAGGGTCGGAGTCAGAAGATGCACAAGCTGTGAGTCGCATAGGTAATAGTTGGTTACGTAGGTTGTAGTAATGAGTTGCGATGACATCTGTTGACCGCATAGGTCGGAGCCATGAGCTGTATGAGTTGTGAGTCACATATGTCATAGTTGGTCACTACGTCATAGCGGTGAGCTGCAATGATGTCAACAGACCATCAGGGCTGGAGTTGATAGCTATAACAACATCCGTAGTTAGCAGAGAATGGAGTTGCGAGCTTTGTGAGTTGTGATCCACGTAGGTCGTGGGCCATAGTGGTGAGTTCTGATGACGTTTGTTGGTTGCATTAGGCTTGAGTAGAGAGTTACATGAGTTGTGGATAATGTATGGAGGTCGTAGAGTTCGAAGTTGGAAGTTGCATAAGCCAAGATAACATTCGTAGGCCACATAAGCAAACTTTGGGAGTTGTGCAAGCAGTGATAATGATTTTAGGACAAAGAAGTCGAATTTAGGAGCTGCATGAATTATGATAACATTTGAAGGTTGCAAAGGCTGGAGTTGAGAGCTACAAGAGCTGAGACAATATTTGTAGGTCATAGAGGCTGGAGTAGGCAGGAGTACAATATATTTTAGATGTTAGAGTTGGGACCTATCATAACACCCTTAGGCAATAGAGGTTGAAGTTTGAAGCTGCACAAGCTGAGATAACGTTCATAGACCGCAAAGGCTGGAGTCACAAGCTGCATGATTTGTGGACCACGTAATCCATAATTAGTCATGGTAGGCGTAGTGGTGAGATACAAAGAGTGACTTTCAAGAGTCCATAAAGGTCATTGTATTCTCAGTACAACAATTACAAGCCATTGTTGTGGGGTGTGTGATTGCACCGTATTCGAGATGTGTTATCACATCGTCTTTTGGGTTTATAATTACACAATTTTTGGGAAGCATGTTGCACCGCATGCAGGGCTCATCATTGCACCTTAAGCGAAGCATGTGGTTGCAGAGTACTGTTACAGCGTCTTTGGGTTGCAATGTTGCATGATGTATTGGACGAAGTGCTACTCTACCAAGTGCTTCACTGTTTTTCAATGTACACTAGGATTCTGTAACGCAAGTTGTGACTCCATAAGGGATTTCATCGCAACAAGAATGTGTCGACCAATAGCGGTCGGCAATAGCCGACGAGCAATGATCGATTGTGGTTGGTGGCTATGGGAGAAGGAAACGTTCGTTGGATCTTTAGTGCAAAAACAATACTCCGCTTCAACTCCTCCCAATTAGAGGTGTAAATGAGTTGAGTCGATCTCGAGCCACCCTCGGCTCGAGCTTAAACTTGATTAATTTTATCAAGTTCAAGCTCTAGCTTGATCTCAAATCTACGAGTTCGAGAAGCTNTCTCAAATCTACGAGTTCGAGAAGCTCGGGAGCCAATTTGTTTATTATAAAAGAGAAAATAATATTAATTTAAGGCAGTGTGAAAATAAAATGATATAAAATAAACAATTACGAGATAAATAATAAGAAATTACTTAATATAAATATAAAACATTATTTTTTAAACATTTTTAATACTTAAAAGATAATGTTTTGATCCTTCTTCATGCCCAAGTCTCGGCCTCGTTTCTCTCTCAAAAAGAGGGTGTGACTCTATTTATAGAGTCTAGGAGAGGCCTACCATAGGTAAGAAAGGAATCCAGACCACTTCATTGAACGACTGGAGAGCTTCCCTAAATCAGATGAAGTTTTTGTGGACGTTTGAGTTTCTTGGTGATGTCATAACTGAGTGGCCTTGGACTCCTTTGGTTCTTCTTNTTAACTTTCCTTTTTCTCAAAATTCTCCAATATAACTAATTCAATTCGAGGCTAAAAATAGCACAAATTTTCACAAAAAACAAACATATACATTCATTCACAAATGATTACAAATACATATAACACTTAATTCTAACTCCAAATAGTTTCGGATGAGAAAATCTTCTAAATACAAACACTAAACAATCTAACATAAAGTCTAAAAACAATATTTAACACTTTGCATTAAACAACGACTCCTAACAACAAACTTTAACACTGAATTTAATTCCATTCTTCATTTATTGGGACAAATTCTGGTCTTTCATTAGTCTCTCCTTGGGAAATTGGAATATAAAGTTGATAAAACGGATGGTGGTGATGAGCTCTGATACTATCTTCTTCTATCCACTTATGTTTAAGATACATCTCCTTATCTGCTTCTTCTATATAACTAGTATGGCTAAATTGCATTTTCAATTGACATCCAATATGCTCTATATTTGCATGAATCTCAATTACCTTTGTCTCAAGAAAAGTCATGATAATCTCAATTTTGTTGATCTTTTCTGATATTCCTTCAATACTAACGAGTAAGAAACTGTTATACATCTCTTGTGCAGTTTAATTAATGAATCTCTTCCTCATGATCTCTTCTTTCTTCTTCAAATCCATCTCCCATGAAGACATCTTCTCAAAATCTCTCTCTCTTAGACTAGTAGGGTTAAAAATGATATGGGGAGAAATTCCTTCACAAAACCTTTCTATTTATAGGCCTAAATCTTACTAGTAACTCCTAGGCACGTCCTAAAATTACCTTGGCACATTTTAGTCAATTAATTGGCAGTTAAACCTTCTAGAATTTGACTTTCACACATGATTTTTAACTCCCGTGCTTAAGCACCGAATATTGGCGCTTAAGCGCCAGTGCTCAATTTTGCACTAGTCAACTTAACGTCTAAATTCTTATTTTAGCATGTCTAGATCACTAAATAAAGTCTTAAAGTCAATATTATCACATAATAGTCTCAAAGTTTTCTTAATCACACACAAACAACATTCAAAGCAAAACACACTGATAAATATGGGTTGTCTCTCGCAAAGTGCTTAGTTTAACGTCATCAGTCTGACGTAACCAGTGCTTATTCAGGTTGACCCAACATCATTTGATTGTTAAATTTATGTTGATCCCCTACTAAATAAGGTTTCAGTCTACTTTAAATACTTTCTCAGTTTAGGATCTTTAATATCCACAACACCGTAAGAATAAACTTTTATCACAACAAATGGGCCCATCCACTTGGACTTAAGTTTGCCTGAAAATAATCTTAACCTTTCATTATATAGCAAAACTTGTTACCCTGGCTGAAAATTTTTATAAATAATCCTTCGATCATTCCACATCTTCATCTTTTCTTTGTAAATCTTAGCACTTTCGTAAGATTCATTCCTTATCACTTCAAACTCATTTAATTACAATAATCTTTTCTCACCATCATCTTTTAAATTATAATCGAACTCTTTAATCGCCCAATATACTTCAAGTTCAACTATTAAGTGACAAGCTTTCCCAAATATTAGCCTGTATGGGGACATTTATATAAGAGTTCTGTATGCAGTCCTATAAGCCCACAAAGCATAGTAAAATTTGACTGACCAATCCATTTTTGTTAGATTCACAGATTTTTTCATAATTCTTTTTAATTTCCTGATTGGATAGTTCATCCAAACTACTTGTCTGAGGATGATAAGCAGTAGCAATTCTATGGTTTATATGATAGTTCTTTAATAAGTTCTCCATTATGACATTTCTAAAATGACTTCCCCCATCAGTTATGATAACTCTTGATATTCTAAATCTACAAAATATGTTCATTTTCAAAAATTTTGCAACACTTTGAGCATCACATCGAAGTAAAGCAACAGCTTCTATCCATTTGGATACATAGTCCACTGCTAACAGTATGTATAAATTTTTGAAAGATGTTATAAATGGTCCCATGAAATCTAATCCCCAAACATCAAATATATTAACTTCAATCATATAATTGAGGGGCATCTCATTTCTTCTATAAAATTTCCTACTCATTGACATCTATCACAAGTTTTAATATAAACATTAACATCTCTAATGATAGTAGGCCAATAGAATCCAGATTGTAAAATTTTGTATGTTGTTTTATCAGTACCAAAATGTCCCCCAAAATCAGAATTATGACATTTTTGGATAATTTCATAACTCTTCTAAAGGTACACATCTTCGAATAACAAGATCTCTTGTTTATATAAAAATGGGTCATCCCAAAAATAAGTCTTAGCTTCAGAAATAAATTTCCTCTTCTATTGGTATGTCATTCCATATGGTATAATATCACTAATAAGAAAGTTCACAATGTCGGTTTAAAAGTTAATGAAACTCAAATTTGTTGACGCTAATGAAACTCAAATTTGTCGGTATAATATCACTACTATACAACCGAGACATACCACTGATTGTCGGTTTAAAAGTTAATGAAACCCAATTATAGTAAAACTCTTATGAGTTTCATTAAGAGTTTTATTATATGTCTCGGTTGTATAGTTGATTTTTCCATATGGTATGTAGCACAATCACTAGCGTCACACATCAGTTCAAAAGTTTTCCCCAATCTGGTGAAACTATAATTGGTGCAGTTACTAATTTACCTTTTAATAACTCAAAAGATTTTAGGCACCCTTCTTCAAAATTAAAAATTACATCTTTCTTTAGTAAATGGCATAAAAGCTTAGTTATTTTTTAAATGTCTTTAATATATTGCTTGTATAATCCAGCATGTCCTAAAAAACTCCCAATTTTCTTTACATTTGTTGGATAAGGTAAATTAGCAATCACTTGAAATTTCAGTAGGATCTACTTCCATATCATTTTCTGATATTTTATGTCCTAATACAATTCATCCTGCTACCATAAATTGGCATATTTCCCAATTAAGGACTAAATTTGTTTCTTCACAACGCTTAAGAACTTTAGATAAAAGTTTTAAACGTGAGTCAAATGAAGTTACAAACACTAAACAATCATCCATAAAGACTTCAATCCTTTTTTCAATTAAATCACAATGTCATCATACATCTTTGAAATGTAGAAGGGGCATTACATAAACCAAAGGGCATTCTTCTAAAAGCAAATGTATCATACGGACTAGTAAAAGTTGTTTTATCTTGATCCTCAGGAGTTATTTGTATTTGGTGATAATCGATATATCCATCTAGAAAATAAAAGTATTTATACCCAGTTAGTCTATCCAACATTTGATCTAGAAAGGGTAAGGAAAATGAACTTTCCTAGTGGCAAGATTTAATTTTCTACAATCGATACATATTTGCCACGCTGTGACTTATCTAGTAGATATTAACTCATTAAGTTCATTCACAGTCACAGTTACTCCTCCTTTCTTAGGCCTGTAATTTGTCTAGTAGGTATTAACTCATTATGCTCATTCACAGTTACAATTACTCCTTTCTTAGGAACAAACTGATTGGACTAACCCATGCACTATCTAAAATAGGGTAGATAATTCCAGCATCTAACCACTTTAAAATTTCTTTCTTAACAACTTCTTTCATAACGAGATTCAATCTCATTTGAGGATCAACCCTGCATTTGCATTTCTCTTCCATATGAATTCTATATATACATATTGTAGGACTGATTTCTTTAATATCATTTATTGTCCATTCAAAGGCTTTCTTAAAATTTTTTAAAATTTTCATCAACCTTTTTTTCTTCTTCCATAGTTAACTTTGAGGAAATTATAACTANTAATTTTTTATTCTCTTGTTCAACCCCGGCTTGTCAATAAAGTTGTTTTTGAGTTATAACATTACAAGCATAGACAACCATGCAAACGAACCATGTTAAGTGAGATATAATTTGAAAGAGCATGTTCATTTTACAGGATAAGTTGAATCGACTAACGTGGGTTCAAATAAACCAACTATTAGTTAGTTCATTTAAAAGGGGGGAGATGGAGGAGACGCATAGAGCGGACAAGCGGATGAGAAGAAAGGAGAGTGAGAAAGATCAAGCAAGCGAACTACAAGATGAAAATGTGAGACACCAAGCAATCAAGTGGCTATGGTGATCAAGACAACAGACAAGCCGAGGTTGGACAACAGTGCAAACATGCAGGCAGGAGGATGCAACGTCGATTGAGCCATACAAGAGTGTATCACGGCTAGGGCTTACCCCTTCTTTTCTACCAGATCACAGATAACCTAAATTTTTATCTCCAAATAGATAAGCCTTGGATATAGTTATACATAGTTATTAAATTTCTAAACAATTCTTCAAGGTTTTGTATTAAGAAGGAGAGTGAATCTAGAGTAGGAAACAGGAAGAGAGAAAAGAGTAAGCAAGGTTTGCATAAAGTTAGAAAATGAAGAATTTTATCTGATATTAGATTTTCAAAGTATAATAAAATATTTTAAAAATATATTATGAATGAAGATAANTTTATGCTTCTCTTTTAGAGGTCAACATTCAGCGCTATAGAGCATTGCAGGTCTCACCACCATCTTATAAAATTTTCCTTTCAGTCTAAGCAATACTTTTCTATCACACAATAGGCCCAAAGCATTCCTCCACTCCAACCAACCAACTTGAATTCTTCTAATAATATCCCCATCAATATCACCATCACTTTGAACAATAGACCCGAGATATCTAAAACGTTCTCACTTTTTAATAATTTGATCATACATAGTTAAATTTTTGTCACTAGAGCTACTACTACTAAAATTACATTCCATGTATTTAGTTTTAGTTCTACTCAAGCGAAGGCCTTTAGACTCCAAGGTAGACCTCCATAATTCAAGTTTTTACAGAGCCTTTTCTCTCGTCTTATCCACGAGAAGGATATCATCAGCAAAAAACATACACCAAGATACATCCTTCTATAAGTGTCCAGTAAGATCATCCATAACTAAAGCAAAAAGATATGGGCTTAAAGCCGATCCCTGATGTAAACCAACAGAAATAGGAAAATATTTGGTCAATCCACCTTCTGTTTGAACACAAGTAACACTTCTTTTATACATATCTTTAATGACTTGAATATAAGTCATATCAACATCTTTCTTCTCAAGAACTCTTCAAAAGATATCTCTTGGAATCTTATCGTCAGCTTTTTCTAAATCAATAAAAATCATATGTAGATCTTCCTTATTGTCTTCAAACTTCTCCATCAAACCTCTCAATAAATGTATAGCTTCCATAGTAGACCTGTCAGGCATAAATCCAAATTGATTATGAGAGAACTTTCTAATACGTCTTAACCTATGTTCAATTACCCTCTCCCATAATTTTAAAGTATGACAC